>CAACVS010000616.1:63991-121986 GCA_900660405.1 Pseudo-nitzschia multistriata | reverse complement strand
AAAACAATACGAAAATATAGACCATGAGATAGACTCTATAAGAGAAAGCTTCGATGATCCCAGCGAACCCAGCGGACCACGAAATAACACATCTCTGGAAGCCCAGCTCAAGGCAAATGATGACAAGTGGACAAAGAGACTTACACTGATAGATAACCAGATCCTACAACTACAGGAAGGATATGAAAAAGTTATCCAATCCACATCGAATGAACTGGCCAACACCAAACAGGTCTTAACCACTACCAAAGCTGAATTAGACGCGTCAACAGAGGAACTTCAAACAGCCCTACACACAGTCAACACTCTGAAGACACAGTTACAATCCCAAACAACAGAAATAAGAGGAGCACTGAACATCAACACAGACCTCCAAAGTAACTTGAACGCAGCAGCAACAACAACATGGGCACTTGATCAACGTACCAGCAAAGCGACGTCGGTTCTAGCCTCAATCAAAAATGAGACTATCCACCTAAAACACCTACGAGATGAAGCAAGCAGCATCACCACCAAAACACCCACTATCATTACGGCCGAACTCACTGAACAGCTCAATAAGATTGTGGAACAAAGTACTGCTGACCTGAAAGCAAAGACAAAAGAGATTGAGATTCAAGTTACAGGAGCAGTCCTGGAACAAACAAGATTAATGGAATCGACACTGGAATCAACTATACAAGATATTATCCACGATAAGCTGGAACATAAAGCTCACATCGTGCAAAGCCTCAAAGATACAGTGATCTCTCAAGCCAAACGTGAAATCGTATCACAGGCCACTGAAACAATCAAAGAGGTTAATAATGATCTCACTAAGACAAAGAACAACCTCCGACAGATCTGCAACAACCATTTAGCTAAACTTACTTCACACAAGCAAGATATAACACTCGAAATGGACCAATCGGCCGCAGCAGCACAGGAAAACATAGCCATCACAAAGCACATTGCGGAAGCCGATATCAATCGATCAGTCAAGGAACACCTTGAAACAGACCCCTCCGTAGAAGAGACTATAACCACACAGATCAACTCATCTATACAATCCCTGGTAACCTCCACAGACTTCAAAAATGATATCGACAGCACCATTCATACGTATGTAACCCATTCACCAACCCTGAAAGACCTCATCCAACACCAAGTACATGATGCACTCACTAACACGAAACCACACCCTATCCAACAAGAACAAGAAAAACAAAATAAAAATTACACGAACAACAACCCCACTAAAACAAGATCGACAACCACTACCTCCTCACCATTCGACACCAGAGGGGACAGTGACAAGAACTTTGATGTATATGCAGACAGAAAACACAAAATCTGGGATGAAAACTCTATCCACTATCACAACCATAGAATCAGTAAAGCAATCCACGCCATGGACTTTAAGGAATTCAACCACAACCTCATTCCCACCACAAACCGATACCTCACATCATCGGAATTCACAGCCATATACAACGAACTTTACGGCATGATGCAATTGGAAAGCCTTCCTCTGGTTCCCCTCGACCAGCTACCCGACCTTGAAACATGTGTACC
This sequence comes from Pseudo-nitzschia multistriata, assembly GCA_900660405.1. Taxonomy (NCBI): domain Eukaryota; phylum Bacillariophyta; class Bacillariophyceae; order Bacillariales; family Bacillariaceae; genus Pseudo-nitzschia; species Pseudo-nitzschia multistriata. Next base: position 120,432 of record CAACVS010000616.1, on the reverse strand, counting down.
CCCACACCACAAAGAAACAGAGGAAAACATGAATAAAATAGGAGCCTACATATACCGACGAATCGCCAGACTCCTTCCCCCTACCCATACACTCCTCAAAGGTCTCATCTCCCCATACTCTCAAAACAGCCGAGGCTATGATGCTCTTTATGCACTAGCACGCCACTCACTGGACTACTTAAAGCCCACACAAAATGGCTGGGGACCGGAATGGACATCCACTGATGACCCAGGAACATACGTAGGAAAACTTCAGGATCTGGTGAGAACCAGCCGGCTGAGCAGAAACCACATCTACACAGAGTTTGAACAGAGTCACGAATTAGTATATCAGGCAATGACACACTTTAATTACACTGCCGGATGCTGTCTTCTTGTCCAACTAGACAATCACAGGCGACTTACACCAAACTTTCGAAACAAACCAGTTCCTGAACACCTGAGACTTACCGCTCTCACCAACTTCATACTGGATCACCCCAATATCACCCCGGTCACCCACCAACAACAGCCTCCGACAATCATTGCAAAAATGGAAACAACCAAACGGACAAAATTTGAATATAAAAACAAAGTGCAATGTGAATGCTGCAAAACATACGGGCACAACGTTGGGGACCAAATTTGTCGTTTTGGAGCACAACTACACTATGCCCAAAAGTTTGCATCCACACAACCAACGGAATTTAAGATGAACGCTGTTAAACACAACAACATGCACACCAAGAAAGTAGTGAATCACTTTGAGAGCACGTTGAAAGACAGGCACATCACGGAGGAAGAACACGAACGCGAACGAGAAGACCTGGCCCAACTCTTTGCAACAGTCACATCCGATGAATAGGATACACGCCGTGTTCCTAGCGGAGCCCGGCCGTATAAACACAACCATGACCCCCCAACAGTCGATAACGAACTTAAATCGTTTCGATTCACTCCACGAGGACACCCATATCCTCGAACATATCCACACGACAATGATATCTTTACGCATACATCAACCACAACAACCACAACGCCAAAATCTATGCCCACAAACACAACGACCACGAACACAAAACACGAGCACGACCCTAACCAACCCAAGCCAACCCTACCAACACCATTGTCCCATAACATAACAGCAAGCAATAAAGTTATACTCAATGAATACGATACAGCACATGCGGAAACTGACGCCAAACCCAGTAGTACTACAGCTACAGGAAAACCACACGACTCACAGCCTCAAGAACATCAAGTCAGTACACCGCCTACGCCAAACCTACGGAAAACACATGAGAAGGACCAAACCCGTCAACACGATGGGTTGAGTCACACAAAAGCGTACAAATACACACTGCAAACAGTACTAACAAACACTCAATGCCTAACATGCAACAAACTGGAATATACGGACAGGAATAATTCCGCATATAAACCAAATGGGAATGACCTTACTCCCTTTGGTTTTTATGCTGACTCGCTCGCATCAGAATACGATACTGGCTCACCCTCCCTTCGTATGATACACTCCACACTTAGGAAGAACATGCGCAAACGGATCATGATTGCGACCAAATCGAAACAGGACACAATGGCCCAGACACCGCAGGCTGACTCGGGGGCCAACATGTCTGCCACGAATCAACTTCAACTCCTACATGGATACAAGCCCTACGACTCACCACTACCAGTTGGGGTATTCTCTGCCGACGCTACTCCGGACAATACACTATATGCTTATGGTGAAGGCCACATACAAATCATATCAGATCAAGGGAATATCATGCGTTGGCAAACATTATATACGCCTCACTCAACGGGTACCATACTCTCACCTGAACACTACCGCGAATCACGTAACTTCTACGCATTCATACAGACAGGACAAGCAAACAGCAAAGGAACAGTTAGTTTCATAAACAAGCTTAACCAAACTATCGAGTCCTTACAGACAGTGAGCCTCAACAATGGTCTCTGGTACACTACAAACAACGTTCTTATGGTGAACAACATGGAGAACACACACATCATAGCGGAACTGCAAAAGTTTCGGACAAAAACGTCCGGAAAACAGGTAAACAAAGCGTCTGATACCAATACCAATCGTACGCGTACATGGTCCACAGGCCTCTCTAAAGCGTTAAAGAATCTTGAACTATGGCACCAGCGCTATGGCCACATCTCCCCAACAACACTAATTAAAACACAAAAAGTTGTTGATGGAATGCCACCATTACCCACAGCCACACCATTCTTTCGCTGTCCGTTCTGTGAAAAGAGCAAAATGACAAAATATTCAGGGAAACGCCGACCTCCCAAAGAAAAATTCATACCAATGCAATCCCTGCATATGGATCTATTGTTTGTAAGCGGTCCTCCCAATCTCACAGGAATACTAACAAATAATGACAAACCCCTCCCCACTCTTAAGAAGAGCCGCCATGGCCATATAGGATTTCTCACCATCATTGATGCTGCCACACGAGCCTTGTGGACCTTTCCACTCAAGACGAAAGAACCCCCACTCAAGATAGTTGACCAATTCCTATCGAAACACGGCATTCATACTACGGACCCAAGGAAAGCCATCATCACCACAACCAAAGACGGCTATCTAGCACGCTCACGCGCCTTCCGTCACACAGCTCGAGAGCACTCTTACGAGGTAACACCAGAGGACAAGGACTACTTTACGACCCTCCTTCCCCAACACCTCGACTGTACTATTATGACCGATGGAGGAGGCGAACTTGCGAACTCAAATAACTTCCGGACAACAGCAGAAAACCACGGATACAGCGTCCTCACTACAGCAGCAGACGCATCCTCCCAGAATGGACTGGCAGAACGCCCGCACAGAACCCTCAAGGAACGCATTCGATGTCTCCTGTATGCAGCAGGATTAGGAACTGAATACTGGACAGATGCTCTTTTACATGCAACATGGCTCTATAATCGCACATACCACAGTGCTATCAACATGACCCCAATGCAACTATACACGGGTAAAGTCCCACTGGTAGACAACTTAATTACATTCGGGGCTAAAATAACAGCCAAGAGACCTGGAACCAGACCAACAACAACACATCCATGGACATACGATGGTATCTTCCTTGGCTATGGAAGAACAACAGATAATATAAAATACTTTGATATCCATACAGGGACTGACAAAATTGCAAGACATGATTCTAAAGATGAACTACAATATGGGGATAATCCATCCCATCGATCCCCAGCAGCATCACATCTCCTGGAAACATTCACCGAAGGGGACCACAAAGAACACACAACCAATACAAACCCTGCCCCAGTTAAACTACAATTCAAAGACCCACGACAAAGAAACCCGGACAGTATCATCCATGAAATACTCCAGGACTCAACACTACCATATACGGCAGCAGCAGCGAAAATGGTGATCAATCGCACTAAATTCGAACGCCCTGACATCACAGCACTAATCCCAGACCTGGAGACGCTGGATATATCAACCAATATGTATACGAAGGAGACCTCCCACACACTCCCTCTCAAGAACACTAACAGCTTCCATCCCACCATGGGGCTAATTGTGAGCAGCCACCCTGATATTACCAATGCTGTTGAACTATCCGCTATTCAACCTGGCACAATCGCACACACAAGAATACGAGGCTGGAAGAGGCGCCTACGAGGAACCATTATTACAGCAGTAGATGACAAAGCTGTTCGCAACCGCCAAGATATCATTGATGCTATCAACCACGCTAAACAGACACATCGAACAGCAATTAAATTTAAATTTGGATCCCTCACAGGCTTTGCACTCAGTGGAGAAGGAGTACCAACGCTTCAAGCGGACCAGCTCAATGTGATAGCACACCATCTCCATTCACTCAACTATGATCAAGACCTATGGCACAACAAGCAAGAATGGCCACATCCTATTGATTCACCCGCAACGACAGCCAACCAAATACAAATATCTAAACTGACAAGAAGAAAACTCATGCAAACACCAAAATGGGATGGATTTCTACAATCTGAATGGAAGCAACTGAATAGATATCACAAAGTAGGGATGTTCGGGGAACCAGTGGAAGCCACAGCAAACATGACAATCCTCCCCTGGGTGTGGACCTACATTGAAAAGGAGAACCCACTAACAGGTCTCGATGAACCTAAATCAAGGGGCACATGCAATGGAGGCAAACGGTATGGAAAGGCAGTAACTCTAGCTGAAACGTATGCCGCCTGTGTGGAACAACCGATTCATCGACTAACATGGGCACTTTCAGCAGCTCTCAACCTGATCTGTGTAGGATATGATGTAGGAAACGCCTTTGCTGAAGCTCCGCCTCCTAAGTCTCCATTCTACATGAGGGTGGATGAACCCTTTCAGCAATGGTGGACTGAATGCTTACAGAAAGACCCTATTCACCCCAACCAAGTCATCCCTATCCAGAAAGCATTACAGGGACACCCGGAAGCACCACGGTTGTGGGACAAATACATATCGGGCATACTAACAAAGGATCTTGGATTCAAGCCAACAACACATGAACCATGCCTTTACTACAAACATGACGATACTGGTCTCACACTGATCCTTCGACAAGTGGATGATTTCCTAATAGCCAATGCCAATACGACTGTCTGTGATAACATTAGACAACAGATTCAAGACAGAATGACCAACCCATTGAACATACTGGGAACCATCCGGAAATTCAATGGAATACATGTGAATCAAACACGGCAATACAACCATTTACACTGCCGTACATACATTGAAAAGATAGCATCACACCATGGATGGACCCCACAGGATGTTAAAAGAAACACACGCAAAAGACCCACACCGATGAATGAAAATGCAGTATACCAACGAAAAATACAGCTGACTGAAGGACCAGAGGATCCCAGCGAGGCCCGGAAGCTGCAACAACAACTAGGCTTTAATTACAGACAGTGCATAGGAGAACTAATCTATGCCCTCACAATTTGTCGCATTGATATCTCCATTGCAGTGATCACATTAAGCCAACACTCACATGCCCCTGCTAAAATACACTATGAAGCAGTCAAACAGATCTTCCTCTATCTCCTAGCAACTAAGAATGAGGGCCTAACCTACTGGCGTCCAGAACCTAGAATGGATCTACCGGAGACCGAACCTCCTACACCATACACAGACCCTAACATTCTGTCCAAATTCTACCAATCCCCATCCCCATTACAGATACATGGATCTTGTGACACAACCTGGGCCTCAGACAGACTCCAAAGGAGGAGTATGGGGGGGATCATTATGATGCTTGCAGGCGCAGCAATATACTATAGAACACGACTACAACCAACGATTGCCCAAAGCTCTACTGAAGCTGAATTCACAAACATGGCAGATGCTGGTAAAGCTGCTTTATACTTGAGGTGGATTATGGAAGAACTAAGCATTCCGCAAACAAAACCAACTCCCATCATAGCAGACAATCACGGTGCTGTCAGGATGGCAAACGCTCACCAACCCACTAGACGCACAAGACATGTTGAAATGAAACACTTTGTTATCCTCCAATGGACTGATGATGAACACATTAACTTTATTGAAACAAGATCTGATGAGAATTACAGTGACTCACTGAGCAAACCAACTGGAAGAACCAAATTCCTTGAACACACCGACATTTTTATGGGTCGACTAAGACCAGACTATACATACCCTCACTTGTTAACCACCCAACAGGACCCAATTGTTGAGGATAACGCCACAATATCAACACAAACACCAACAATTGCGGTCAATACCACTACATGCTGCTCCACTTGCAGGAATCTAGACCCTCTTCAAAATTTACTACGTATAAGACAATGTAAATTTGAATCGAGTGAGTCCCTAGATTCTGCAAGTGCGGGGTGGTGTGAGGCAGTAACACGTAGTAAATCACGAGTGAATAGTGAGTGACAGCAATCCGCAACACTCATCTCACTCTTTATTGTAAACACGTAGTAATACGACACTAAAGAGCTCACATACATTTCGCACCAAAAACTACGTATTTAACAAGTAAGGGACTAAATTTGTACTTAAATACAAATTTGCATTTTCTCCCTCGCGCGCGTACGATACTTGGTACCGTAGCGTAGAGCAGCCGTTAGCGGAAAAATAAAAAATAATAGTGCTCGGTGCGCCAAATTCGAAAAAAACTAAACGTGTTTCGTGATGAGACCTCTCCTCTCAACTCCCAACGGCTTCTTCAATTCAATTCACACATCGAAATACGGTACCATACCAAATACTGTACCATGGGTAAGCACGCATAGGAACACTTTCGTTACAAGTATTAATTTCCGTAACATAACGCAAGTGTGAAGCTGTTGATCGGACTGGTAGATCAAGAGAGCGGATACACAACAAAGATTTCTATCGGGTTGGGTTTGCTGTTGGGACATAGAAGGACGGAAAAACAGCACTGCCCAGCACCATCATGGATTGCTGCGGAAAAKATAGCAGCACTTTTGCCCAACTCTCGAACACCGTTTTGGAATGCGACTACGACAAAAACGTTACGAATTTATACAAAGCCATAGAAAATGAGTCATGGGGATCGGTGAAGTGCTTTTTCGAAACCGAGAAATGGTCGTACATGCATTTTATGAAGGACATCCATTCACCAASTGAACAAGCACGCACCTGGGTTACGAGATCCGACCCCAACGGCAAAGTGCGATGGTCGCAATTGCCATTGCACGCGGCAATCATCTTTCAAGCTCCGAACGACGTGATCGAAAAACTTATTGAATTATATCCATTGGGTGTGCGCTGCACCGACGACCAGCAAATGCTCCCCCTTCATCTAGCCTTCCGAGTTGGTGCAGACGATAGCGTCATGAATCTCTTGATAAGCACTTTTCCAGAAGCCGTCGTCACGCCAAATCAGTGTGGGTTGGTTCCGTATGCCATCAATGGAAAAGAAAGTCGAAAAGATTATAACGAAGCCATACAACAGATCGCCTATCAGGTCTCTCGAAATGTTGTTTTGTCCCAAGAAAAAATGTCGACCGAGAAAATAGAGAAGCTTGAAGATGCCGTTGGGGTTCAAACCAGTCTGGTGGAAACCTTGCAAAAGGACAATGAGATATTAGAGAATCAGCTTTCGGACGCGAAGAAWGAAATCAATAAACTCAAGGATATGTGTTTCATGATGCAAAAGACGCTAGCCTTCTCCAACAGACCCCCAGTCCCAATACGAACCGCAGGCTACCACCCTCGGAAAACGATGGTACAGAATTCAGAATCGGTATGCACCGATGCCAGTTTATGCCCGACCAATGACAGTTTATTCCAGACAAATGAATCTACAATAAGCAGTGTAATGCTCAATTCGATCCAATTCCGAAAACGATCAAAGCCCTCAAAGATGAATAAAATATTAGAGGCGAGAGAAGATACAAATGAACCCACAAGATGCAATGCGAAGGGTCGCCACGACCATTTTTTAAGAACTCACTTGTACAACAAAGGCGCCCTAAAGTCAAAGCCGAGTACACCGAAATCAAAAGTAGGGGGGATAAATTGGTGCGATGGCWCCAACAACGCCATACATGAAATATGATCRYGTGGCAAAATATACAACAGCTTTGACTACAATAGTGCAAAAGAMTAGATRAACTCAAAACCGAGTACACCGAAATCAAAAGTAGGGGGGATAAATTGGTGCGATGGCTCCAACAACGCCATATATGAAATATGATTGCGTGGCAAAACATACAACAGCTTTGACTACAATAGTGTAAAAGAATAGATTGTTTTTAATTCATTATGAATGGTGGAAGTATCCTTGAAGAGTTTTCTCCAAGTTTTAGCTTCGCTTTGGATTCCGTATGTTTAAGAAGTGTTTGACGATTCATTCATCCCGTCATAGAATCGCTAGTCTTCGAAAAGCGCAAAATTAGTTTCTGGTGAGGAGGTGTAGGTTCGCGTATTCGTCATACCCGGAGGTGAAATTGGAAAATCCGTAGTGGTGCTGTTGTTGTGTGGATCAGTTTCATTCACTCGTCCTTGTTCGCTTGCTTGCGTCGTTGTCAGGGTTTCAATTCTTCGTCGGCCTTTTCCTTTGCTTTCGTTTTCAACAGCTTGGCTTCGGCTCGATAGTTGATGGCCGATTGTTCGCATTCCTCGATGTCTTTCTTCAGTTCCTTTGCCTTCGTGTCCAGAWACAGKTCCTGTTGCTGCAGCAGACCCACCCGGACCTTGCCGCTTATCCGCTCGAGCGCATTTTCGAGTTTGTTGAAAACCTGGAGCGCCGCTCGCTCCTCGGTCCTGGCCACCTTCTCGTCTTCCTGCACACTCGCAAAATTTTTCCTCGCTTCCTCAAAGGCCCGCTGGGCGTCTTCCAACCGCTTGAGCGCCAGTTCCTCGGCCCTCATGGCTTGCTCCACCCTCCGCGCTGCCATCTGGGTGGACCGCTCGGCCGATTGAACGGTTCGGAGCGCGTCCCTCTGCTTGCCCTCGGTATCGACGAGGGTTTTCATGTCGTTTTTGAGACCGGCCGGCGGCTTCGCCCCCGCTCCGTCCGACTGGAAGGTTCTCAGAATCCGCTGGGCTTCCGCCGAGGAAAGAAACTGTTCCTGTTTCTTTTCGAGGCTCCCGACCCTCTTCGAAGGCAGGGAATCCAGCTCTTTCTTGATCTTGGACGCCCTCGCGGTGCTGGCCTTGGCTTTTTGTTCCATTGCCTTGCTTTGGTTTTCCAGCTCAAAGACCCCATAGGCGGACCTCGCCTGCTCGTTGACTTCTTGCGCCTTCTTGGTCGAGGCGTCCACGGCCGCCGCCGTCGTGTCCGCCGTCTTTTGAAACCACGGTATCGCCGTGTTTTCAAAGGCGTGGATCCCCATGCTCACAAAGGACTCGATTCCCTCGGCAATCTCCTTGGCGTTGAGGGAACGATCGTACTTCCTCCGTGTCACCGGATCCTTGAGGACYTCCCAGGCCGCATTGATGTCGCTCAGGTCGTAGTATGAGTTCTGGGTGTCCCGGTCGGGGTTGGAATCCGGGTGAAGCGTCTTGACCAGGGTTGTGTAGCGGATCTTGAGCTGTTCCTGGGTGTCCTTGGGGGACGCCCCCAGGTAGTCGTAAAGGGTCTTGGCCTCCCGGTCCCTCTGACGGCTTTTCGAGATGCTGCCGCCTCCCTCAAAGGTTTCGTCGCTGCCCTTGAGGGTCCGGCTCGCCCCGAGCGACGAAAGGGTGCCTGTGATGGACTGCGCGGTCCTTGTCGACGGCAGGGGGCCCGGAATCAGTCCGTAGCACACCGATGGGACGTGCACCATCCAGAACAGCGCCGCAATCATTGCTACGGAYTTTGGTTGAAATGTCATTGCCGCAAGGTTGTTTTTCTTGCTGCGTCGGCTTCTATACGAATCTACCAACAGAATGCAAGCACTWTGRCGGCAGTAAAGTGGTGCTGTAGTTGCTGCAGTTGTTGTGTACTACTCGATTGTGTACTACTCGATCTGTTTGTCCCTCTCCCTTCGTTGTTCGTTCCTGGTGACCCGGTCCCAAGAATTGATGTCTGGGTTTCTTTGACTGCAGTAGTCGAAGCGCACAGTATGGTACGGGGCCTTGGAAATGATGTTCTGCTGTCTGCTGTCTGCTGTCTGCTGTCTGCTGTCTGCTGCCTGCTGCCTGGTGTGTCAGGCTGCTGTAACCTGCAAGGGTATTTTGAGGTTCGATAGCAGCGAACTTCGAACTTCCCTGTACATGGAATTGTGACTACGAAAGATGAAACAGAAAGATACCTACAAGTACCGGTACCACGGGCACCGGTCGTGATTGCACTCAACCCCCCCCCGTACAAAACCCGTTCGAATACGAGCACGAGTCCACGACGTGTCCCAAACGCATAGAACTACGGTACCGTACCAGGTATCAGTACCAGGTACCGTACGATACAACAGAATTCGACGTTTATTGTCAAGAATAATTCATCACAGGGCATCTGCTATTTGCCATTTGCCGATTGCCAATTCATATTTCTTGGTCGCGAATCGAACGAGTCGGACGAGGTGTCAACGCTTTAGAAGACGACACCGTGCGTACAAGGTACGTATGATCACTACTGTAATGTGCATAAAGAAAAGAAGAACAAAGAACAGAAGAAATGCGCCATTGGTGATAACCTACTGTACGGTACTCGTACCTACAGTGTGAAGTGATTGGTCGGGCTCGACATGTGGGTCCTGCATCCCACACCAATCACCATCCACCAATCATAATCAACCATTCATCTTGTATTGTACCGTAGTACTGTACTTGTAATACTGTAGTTTCATGATTGACTCACTCATGACTCAATACAAAACGCTACTAGTAGCGAATCACAGTCACAAATTCATCTCYACTCCGCTCACCAAAACAAAACCAAACCACCATCAACAAAAAGATCGAAGATGGGATAGGCACTCCACGGTGCCTGCGCTYGTACTATACACCTCCACAACGCAACCCAGCCCTCCGAAACGATGCCGAATCACAGCGGCGGCGACGAATTCGGCTTCTGCCCCGTCCCGGGAAGCGTGGACGCTCGCACGATCGTTGCCGGCCAGGACCGCCGCGCCTTTGCACGCCGCAGCCTCCGGKCGGGCGAGGTGGTGCTCCGGAACGCCCCCACCGCCCACGCCCTGTTTYGTGAGCAACGGAGGGAGCGATGTGCACACTGCTTGTCCACCACCCGGGGAGCGGGCGACGAGAAGRTTTCCCGATCCACGAAGTTGCTCCGCTGCGGGGGATGCAAGCAAATTTGGTACTGCTCCCGAGACTGCCAAAAGGAGGACTTTTTCTTCCACARGGTCGAATGCAAGCAATCGTCGATTCTGCTGACGCCAGCGGAGATCGGCCAACAGAGCGACGATGCGGCSCTGCTGGTCCGGAATTTTCTTGCGCTGCACGTCCGACGAAACGGCAACAATCCAAAACACGGCGGCAGCAGTGACAGCAACGAGTGCTGCCAGCCTTCCAAGGACGGCACCGTTCGCTGTGGATCGGAYCATTTCGAAAGCCTCCAACAGTATCGCAAAGAACGCCCATTGGATGCCCGAGAAAGACAAGACATCCGGCGCGCGGCACGGGCTCTGTGGAACCAACGAACAACCCTTCACAAACAACTGAAGAACACTTCCTCCGACGCCCTCCGGAGCCTCTCGGAGCTGGAGGAGCGGCTCGAGGGCGACCTGCGGAGGTTTCGTGTCAACAACTTTGGGGTGACGAATCCGATGGTCCGGGTCGTCGCTTCGGGCGTCTACCCCCTCGGGGCCCTGCTGAACCATTCGTGTGCTCCGAACTGTCTGCTGCGCTACGACTTTGCTTCCAGCGGAGGGAGCGCACAGCGGCGGGTCGCCCCCCCGATGGAAATCGTTGCTGCCCGGGACATTTCCGAGGGGGAGGAACTCACCCACTCGTACGTTGAGCTGGTCTCGTCGGTGGACTCCCGGAGGTCAAACTTGAGAGAAATCTATGGCTTCGACTGCCACTGCGCGAGGTGTCAAGCGCCTCCTGCCGGTGGTKTGTTTCAAACAACGCTGCCCGGGAACTACCGGTCTTTGTCGCCYATCGGGCTGACCCAATGGGTGTTGCAACACTGCAATCCAGCADCCCCCTGCCAAGACAACGATTCGTCTCTTGTGCGCGTAAACCAGGACCTTCTTCTGCAACCACCGTCCTTCGATGATACTACTTCCGATAGCAATGGCACGGCCGTGGTTGATGCCGGCAAAGCCAAGCAGCGAGAAGCACAGTGCTGCATGATAAATGGCGACATGGATGGCGAACTCGCCTGTTTGAAAGAGGCCGTTCGGCTCTTTGAGTCCTCGTTGAAACCAACGGCAACGCCGACGCATACCCTGCCGTTGTCCCTGGATCTCTACAAGGCTCGCTGCGACCGATTGGGGTCCTTGATCGTTGCGGGAGGAGAAGCCTTTTTGGAGGAGGCGCTCGTGGAGTGCGAACACGTCGTGTCTTTTCTTTGCCTGGCACTGAACCACGTACCCAACCACTCGTTGCTCGGCCTACAGCTATTTACCCTGGGTGACCTTTACGAAGCGAATGGAAAACGAGACAAAGCACAGTCGACTTATATTTGGGCTAGGAGAACACTACGAATCAGTCAAGGAGCCAGAAGTGATATGGTTGTGATGCTAAACGAAAAGATAATCAAATCGTGATAAAGATTGGTTTTATATCAGAGACTGTGCGCGGGTGGCCGTGCGATGCTTCTGCAATGCCTGCTGTTGACTACAAGACACGCGAAGGAATTTTCCCGGCTATCGTTTCGAATTCTGGTTGTCGTCTACGCGTTTAGAATTCGTGCACTTCGCAGTCCCATTTCACTGACTTGCATCAGTTCATAATGTTTCTTCAGGGCCTCTTCCATATCTTGCCGTGCCGTCAGAATGTAATCCTGCTCGTCAGTGTCATAGACGCCTTTGGAACACGCGATTTCGATCAGGTTCCAAAGCAGATCAATAGAGTGATAAGGCACGCAGTCAATGTTTCCTTTCTCTGGCAATCTTGATGCCGGGTTGGCTACACGGTCATTATTTTCCAAAACCAAGGTTACAACATCACAGGCTTCAGCGAACATTCCCCTGCGAGTGTACAGTCGAAGTAGAGCAGAAGGGTCTCCTAAGTAATTCAAGCAGCCAGCCTTCGACCGCGGTGCGAATGCCCCGCCTCCGACCGTCACCGAATCTAGTCCTAGCAATTGCCTTTCGAGCCATACTGGTAATTTTGTGCTGTTGTCTATATCGAGAAAGGAGGAAGCAACACCAAGACCAAACGGTGTCTCGGCAGTCGAGTGAGTCATGGTGAGCTTCTGAAGCAAGACAAAAGTAGAAGCCCTGAGAGCAGACTTTTGTAGACTCGCCAAATCCATAAATCTTTCAGTAACGATATATGATGCCCCGCTTTCATTGGATGATGCGGTATCAATTGCAAGTTGCAGTTGTCGGAGGGTCGGTCTTGGCGCATCATCGTCTGAGAATGATAAGGGAACCAAATAATCTTGCATCAAGTGCGATAAGTAGTCTCCAAAGATGTCATTGCCCCCTAGTTTTGCTGTTCCATTGCGATGAGTATTACTTTGTGCCTTTGCAAGCAGAAGTCCATATTGATAGTAACCATTTTTGAAAAGTTCATCGATGTCAATTTGCCAGGTTTCTTTACCACGGCGAAATGCAGATTTGGCAAACTCAAAGCTTGTTGATCTGTCAAAGAAAAGAGTCCTCAGCGCTAAGCTTCGTATTGCTCTCCCATCTAAATGCGAACTGACCATGAACTTTGAGAGACGTTCGGCCGTACTCCCGTCGTCATTTGCATTACTTTTTGCATCCTTCGATCTAACGCGCTTCAGTTTGTTTGGGGTGTCGACTATGGTATCGCCGCCCGACTGAATCACACTAAATTTTCCGTATTCACCCGAGACGAGGAAGCGATAATCTTGATCTTTTACCAGGTGAATAGCGTTGGCAGATCCACAGGCAGAAAGAGCTAGGTCTTGAACAATCAAGCCATCCCGCAATTCTGAAGTCTGAATATTTATTCCTGATTTTCCGATAGATTTTCTGAGCGCCTTTTCTGCATTGACATATCGAAGATCCAAAGACTGCGCCGCTCTTCTCCACTGCTCTTGCGAAGCATGCAGCGCATAAAGAGCGCCTTGATAATCTGATAGATTGGTATTGGATGATGAATTAGCCCGTGCATCATAGACATCGCAATCAGCGTATGTGAGTAAGACGCTAGACGCAATTTCGTATAAATCAATAGATTCAGATTCCTTAGCTTCGTCATCCATTTGATCGGAACTCCTTATTCCAAGTTGTGTGCACATATCTAAAAGCTCATTTAGCGCCCCAGAGTCGACCATTGCTCGAACTAAACGATTGAAATTATTTTCCCGATGAGCCTCTAGAGGATTCTTGACACATGCATTGTATGCTTGACTCCAGCGACACGCTCGTACTGCATGATTGAATTTTCTCGTCCATATACTGACATATTCTGGCATCTTCTTCAGAAAATCATCGGGAAAGGTAGCTTCCATATCAGCAATTGCATCCGAAATAATCTGCAAGAGACTGTCAGAGTTATAGTCATCTCCAAAATCAGTGTTCTCGCTTCTAGTGACGTATCTTTCAAGAATACTTAGCCGGTGAAGGAGTTGTGAAAGACGAAGCATAATTTTTGCAATCTGCACTGCGTGTGAACGARTCGTATCGTCCAAGATGTCATCAGAAACCGATGTGTATGAGCTGAACAGGTCTTTCGCTGTTGCGAGTTCACACAAACGAATTATGTCGAGGGAAGTAGCATTCGGTAGTATGCTATGCATGAGACTCCTTAAATCTTCAACAGAACCTGCGATTCTGTTAGTCTGTATAGATTTGATGGCAATGAGCCCTTCTCTAGTGTAATCTTTTTGAACCGGATTGTAATTTTCCTGGTGCTTCGGAACAAGTAAATCGCACGCCATCTCTCTCATTGCAGACTTTTGACTCGGTGAAAACGATTTTGAAAGCGCAGCGTGCAATAAACATGAAGATAATTCTTCTTTCCTTGCCGCAACTGATTCAGGCGAGTCGTCAGAGATCTGAAAGGCAACAAATGGCGCTAAGAGTCGCAGTGCTAGATCAGGGTGCTCTGTCGGTCGCTCTCTGTCATAGGGAACTGGGAGGACGCATAATTCGGGCATGAATCTACGTGCACCGTCGATTCTTTTCTTCTTCGATGCAAATATAAGATCAACAAACGACCCGCTCAACATAATTATCGCGGAGCAAGGAGAATGTTCTACATCAAAAGATCCTACCATCTCTTGTGAGATCCTGATCATCACGACGTCCAAAGTAGTTGACATTGAAGAGCTTGATGGCATCAGAATACTTGATGTGCTGTCCCCAAAACTTGAACGCTTGCTTGGGGGTGAACCATGACGAGGACTGTCGTCGAAACGTATTTTCCTACCCCGCATCTTGTTTCCAGTGCTAGTTCGAAATGCGGTATCGGTCCTGATCCTTTGAGCTGAAGTCCACAAAATCGCAATACTTTGTACGTAGGCTCGAAAGGCAGAAGAGATCACTTGACTGCCAGCTGCCAACTCGAGGAGAAGTATGCATTTTCCGAGTCTCGAGCGACGAATGAAATCAGTTGCTCGTATCGCGCAACTACAAGAGGCATGACGCAACTGAACTTTTGCTACTTGTTGACCGCTCCAGTTCACATCACTTTGTACGTTGGCTTGTCGTGGTTCATAGTTGAAGATTTCTAGATCGCTTGGTCTACCTTCGACCCAGTCAACTAAATCCTTCATAGGAACTTGACTGAGAATTTTCCTCAGTCTCCCATCGTCAGAGCTATTCCCCTGCAAACGGGCCCAGCGACCTAACGACGTGAGACCTTCTGTGATTGCGGTGTGTGGGGAAGTCGCAAGTTGGGCGTTGGCTATGATAAAGGTCAACTCCTCTTCGATTTGGTACAAGTTTTTAGACTTTTCATGGTCGCCTTCTATAAGCTCGAGAGCATTTCTCGATGCGTCGTCCAAGGATTTTATCCATGATTCCTTATTTGTTGTTCTAGGGCGGGCGTTGCTTGTCAGAACTGTTGTGATATTGCCGCGAACTAAAACCTGGACTGGAAGTGATGTCAACCAAGATACGCATTGCGGGCTGCGTAGAGTTTGCTCTTCTTCCCAAACTTCGAAGAGAAGGCGCTGCCATCTGCTTTCGTGTGCCTCAACTTCGGAAATCATTTCTTCCTCGAATTCTTCGAGTTCGTCGTATTCATCCTGAATCATCATGTCTACCCCGTTGACATCATCGTCTGGTGCAACGAAAGACTCGTACACCGAGAGCTTTGTTTCGACTGCTTTATTCCGTGGTGTTGTTTTTGTCATTTGCTTGTCAGGCGTGAGCATATTTCGGTTTAGTTTTGAAGGAGATCCCATCGCGGACTTGCGTTTGTCCCTGTTTCGCCATTCGTGTAAAGTTCTTATAGTTTCCAGTTCCACACTCATTCCGTGTTCTTTCATAGCGCCATGAACGAGTTTCGACAATGCTCGACGGATACAACTTTCGGATGGTGCCAAAACTGTTCCATTTCCCCGCGGAAAAATAGGGCGAAAAAGATGTTTCATGTATAATGAATCGAGTCTATTCAGGGCCTGGTCAACGCTAAACGGTTCGTCTGCATCAAATGCTTCCTCGTCCTCTTCTTCGATTTCTCTCAATACAATCGATCCGTAGAGGAGGGATCGGATTCTCGCGAGTTCCTTTGTAGCGATTTTGTCTAAATCTGACGTATCGATCTCTTCTGGCTCGGAGCTCACAATAGACAAGAGACTGGGTGGATAGTTAATGACCTTAATTCCACTTGCTACCGAGTCTCTGTTACGTCTAACATTGCTAGCTTTCACAGCTTCATAGACGACCGAAAGAGTACAGCGACGCTGGGAAGGCGAGAAAGACATCCCTACTAATGATACAGCGTCATTAGGAATCGTCATGACATGGCAATAGAGCGAAGCTTCATTCTTTTCGTTACCTTCAAATACCCAAATATTACAGTCCGATTTCCCCTCGTTGTAGGCTGAGATAGTATTTGTCTTGATATGAACAGCGAGGGCGAAAGTCTGTTCGTAAAGTCTGGCGCAGAGGGCGACTGACTTCACTCCAGCGCTCCACGTAGACGGAAGCGCGAGTTTCTTGGATTCYAAGGTGGTGACCGCGATGGGTGACAAGGAGCTCTCTGGGTCGATCTTCCACTTGCGGATGCTCGCATCGGAATGYAAAGAGAAAACAAGGACTTCTGTAGAATCCTCGTYTCCGGAATGAATCGGATTTGAGGAAACGCACAACGCAGCAGTTGGAGCCATGTCCACTACGTCTGCGTCTATCTTGCCGAGAATCAAACTGGGAAGATTGGTAATCATGCCAGTGAATGGAGCCGCACGTGCCGCCATGTCCTCTTTGCATTGTGTTTCGCTCCAAACAGAGATGCTTCCAGTCACCTTCCAATCGATGGTCAGTATCAAAGGAGCCAATGCCATGACGATTTGGTGGTTTTTTGAAGGTAAGAAAGCTATCATATTTCCTTGCAGATTCGAAGGACTTACTTGCTCGAGCAATGAAGCTGGGATGTAGTCTTCCCGATTCAATACTGTCAACTGGCTATCCGTGTCTACAAAGAGATTGCCGTCCAATGTTATAGCAACAATGGTTCCCCGGCAACCTACAAGAACCAGGCTAATTCCAGCGTCAGAATTCTCTGCAGCAAAGGCACGGATCGCTACCACTTGCAAGTCTTTCGTATCTAGCTCAATAATAGCTGGAGAATCCAATACATCTTCCTTGTGCTTCTTCCACGACAGAGCTACGCTGACTATTTTGGGCGTTTCGAYCAAAGCACTTGTTGTGACTAGTAATTCTTGTCCTCCCAGAGTCACGCTTGAGATACTGGCCGCCCCCGATAGAGCCTCGTCGACAGGTTCCAGATACGCTGGCACGTTGTTCGAGCCGATGGATGCAAAAAGCTGTTGCTGATGCTGGCCCAAAGAAAGATCGCAATCCGCTAGCTTCAGTCGCCTCTGGTCAATATCTATGACATAGCGCCGCGGTGTTTCCGCGTGACTGGGATAAACCAGAGGTATCTCCTCCATAATTTCTCGAGCCGGCTTTGTTGTAAGAAATCAGAGACGTAAACGGCAGATTTCAGCCCTGCCTCTGGTTATTCGTTGTCAGCTAATAGATTTGTCAGCTACGAACTTTTTAKAAGTCTAAATGCTGCGAGTATGGCTCCCGGTCGTACTGTGGCAATGAGATGGAGRCCGATCGATCGCAGTCAAGAGGCGGAGCTGAATGATACAGTAGATTTGTTCCAGTACCAGTACTGGTACTGGTACGTCGTACTGGGCTAAATGCTCACCAACAAAAATATTTCTGTAGTCGTTTCCGCTATCGTTGTTGTCACGAAGCAATTTTAAAAAGTTGCCGCAAGCGGCTTTGGTGTGACGGACAGACTTATCGAAGGGCTGTTTTAGTCTTCATCTCGAAATTGGCTGGCTTACACCAGCAGGAGCAGATCTTCTGACAGGCAGGAGTGACAGCAATGGGGCAGGGAGAAGAGACATTCTCATCCTCACTATTACTGTTAGTAGCAAACAAAAATCTAGAACTGGTGGTAGAGTACAGTAATTGTAGTTGTTTGGTGCCAATGGACGAGTAAGCACGACCAGTAATACTTGTTCTACTAGTAGAATACTACTAGTACTACYAGTACTACGTGGTGGAGTTGTCAGCATTCTTGCTTGTTTGATGTTTTGGAAAATTGTGAATTTCAGATTACTATGAGCTGAGGAATGAGATTGAAAATGAAGGTGGAGGTGTTATAAGTATTAAAACAGATTTATTTCATGATCACTGCTGCTGGTGGGAGTACCCCCCTCTACTTGCAAAATCCTGCATCAATGTTTAAGTAGCTAGAAGAATCATTTGTTCCTTGGGACAGATCTCATAGTCTTACTGAAGATCGTATCATGAACTTTGGTAAACTAGGAAGTCTTGACATGGTTTTCACTGACGAAAGTGTTACCAATATTCTTGCAACATATTAGTATATTCCAGAATCCACTAAAGACTCTGAAATTTACCAGTATTTAGTTGTTAACAATATTGAAAATATTTACTCCAGAAAGAAAAATGGCTGTTTCTTTCCTGAATTTGCTCAGAAGATAGTTGGATATTCTGCTTTCAGCACCATTCAAGATGATGATCCTAGTGAGGTTAAAAATGATGGTGAGAGCAACTAGGACCTGTAGATTATGCTGAAAATTTGACAGGTAAAATAAGAATGAACTACTAGTAGTGCTGTAGTTTAATCATCCTGGTGTGTTGTTGCTATTGTTGCTGGTGTTGTGTTGTTTCAGGGAGGACTGCATCTCTCTTCTCAGCAGTTCTCTGCTGAATTGTGACAGTAACATGCAATTCTATCACAATAAAAATAATAATAAAGAAAAATTGGTATCATTTTGGACCTCCTCGTCTTGATGATCACCATGCATTATGATTCATGACCTCCAAGAACTAGGATTACTATCAGTTCTAGTAGTACTGCTACTACTAAAAGAAGATGAAGAACAAAGTTGACAAGAACTTGGGTTGGACAGTCAATAATTGTTGTTGTATGTGGACAGTAGGCTTGCTCATGAGGAGCAATACTCCTATGTGCCATTTCTTATGATGTTGTGCTAGCAGTAGTACTACTAGTAGAGACAAATTCAAATGCTACATTGTTTTGGAGGTACTAAACATTTTGTTGCTCTTCTTGCTGTGACAGCATGTCTCTAAAAATGAATAATCTTATTTTTTGTCAAGGTTCTAGTAGTAGTAGTTTATTTGCAAAAAACGGGATACCCAGGTTTCTATGGATTCTATACAAAAAAAACAAGTTTCTTTTTGTTTCTTTGGGAAGTCCAGAGCAGTGAGAATTATCAAGGCTAGTACTGGCTTCTGTGCAAAAGTGTACRTAGTAATCCACCAGTGTACCATAGCCAATATGAAACTACTGTACTGTGTACCTGCACAGGGCATGCACCAGATGCTACAAGTAGCTACTACCTAATATCAATTCAAGCAAAGATGGACAGACAAACAACAATGACAAGAAAAGTTGAAGATAATAATACTACTAGTAGTACTGTTCTACTATGCAACCAAGTGGAGCTTCTTCAGAGAACAGCTAATGGTTTCAGCTGCTATAGTAGCTAGCTAGCAGTAGTAGTAGTACTACTACTAATRCTCTTGGTGCTGGTTGTAGTATTCTTGTTGTTGTTGCTGGTGGTGGTGGTGTTTGTCTTGTTCCTTCTTCTCCTCCTCCTCCTTCTCYCCAGAACCACCAATGAGAGGGCAACCACAACTGTCACAGCAGCAGGGGGGGAGCAGACAGTATTCTTCTTGTCAACAAGAGACAAAAATTTGCATTTTTGAGTCATGAACCAAGTGATATTTAGTACTTGCTGTGCTCTCCAAACTTCTTGTACTCCATCTGTCCCAAAATGATTGTCCCCTAACACATTTACTATTGGAATAAGCTCAATTTTTAGGCAATTTGAATTGTTCTTTTTTAATTCTAGTCTTCTTGTTTAATATAATTTCAATATATTGTGCCTGTTCATATCATACTTCTTATAGTGAGATTGAAACAATTGGCCTTATAATGGAGCCCTTGGATCACCATGCTATTTTAGATTTATGGGTTGAAAGGGTTCCAATGGCCATTTTGCTATGCTGCTACTTGCACATGTAACAAGTGTAGATATAGTATAAGGCTAGTACTATAATGTATGTTACTAGGGGAACTTTCTTGTATGGTCCATTACTTGTTCAAAAGAGGAGGTGCATTGCTGTACCACCATCATTGTCAAAATTTCATTTGCTGTGTTAATWGTAGTATGTGTAATTATGTATGTGAAAAATAAATTTTAATCACATGCATGCTCATTTTTTCTATGGTACTGATTCTATGTACTCTACACAGTCATATTTATTGGGGGTTAAACAAAAATATTGGAGGGTTCTAAGTAAGCACTAAGTGGACTTTCAAACAGGGACAGCAAAGAATACTAGTAGTACAACCTGCTGGAGTCCTCCACATCCTCACCAGTGCTGACAACAATCAACAACCACCACCAGTACTGCGGTGTAGAAAATGATTACTAGTAGCTAGTACTAGTAATAGCTACTAAAAAATCATAATAATACTTAAGCTTGGCTTATGAACTAAGAAGAGAGGCACTAATGTGGCCACAGTCATAAATCCAGGAGATGCTGCATGCTCCTAGTAGTACTAGTAGTTGTTCCCAGTGTCAGTACCTCCCTCTGACGAGGAATAWTAGTGGAGATATGACTTGGAAAGGTTGGTACTAGGCTCAAGAGCTAGTTGAAAAATTGTGTCAATGTAGTCTGGAAAGGAATAATGGGAGTGGTAAAAGTCTTGAAAATTGATCACCGCTACTAGCTGCCCAGTTTGGCATGTTTGCATCCTCTGGATGTTGAGATAGAGAAAGATGCTCAGGTTGTGGCTACAGAAGTATTTGATGGGTAGGCTACTCACAACTTCTTTCATGAAAATTTACAAGACAGCTTATCTCCTTTAAGACTGAGTCTGGTGCTTATATTTTTTAACTAGTACTCCTCAGTAGTAGCTCCTTCCCACAAGCATCTTGAAAATTGTTTCTGAAAATACCATGTGTCAACTGAGTGATTAGTACTACTAGATTGATTTTTGCCTGCTATTATCTCTTTTTTACTGGAATGAATCTATTGGAACTACTACTTGAACATTGGCAAATCCATTAATGGCATTTAATGTACTAGTACTAGTACTAGTACTACTAGTACTAATCTCTAGTGACAAGTTTATTTAGGACTTCTTCTTGTGTGTAGTAGTGAATGGACTCATCATGATGGATTCCCAAATAACTTCATAGTAATCAATATTTCATTCTTTTTAAAACTCTTATTATTTGACTGTGACTAGACCTGTATTTTTTCTTTTTATCCTGCTACAAAATCATGCCCTCAATAGTATTCTGACAGCAGCAACAGAATAATACCAAGCAGTAAATGCCACTAGCATGGATTTGTGATGGATTTCCAATTCACTGTGCATCAAAATCAATATTTTTTCATTCTTCTTTCATTTCTTATTATTGCAGTGTGACTCGCATTGTATTTTTTACTACTAGAAAATCATGCCCTCAATAGTATTCTAACGGCAGCAACAGAATAATATCAAGCAGTAAATACCACCTGCCAAACCTTAATCATGCTGATTTAGAAGGACTTTAAATATTTCTTAATCTATTGGTTTCAGATTCTATTTGGTGGATACATCATGAACAGGTTCGCGTGTCGCATTTACTTTTATGTAACAGCAGGTGTTATGGTCGAGATATTGCAAACGCCTGAAGATCCTCTCCACAATATCTTGTGATCTTTAAGTCATCATTTACTGTAGCCCCTATTTTGTCGTAAAAGGAAAGTGCTGBTGCATTCCAATCCAAGGCGGTCCAGACAAATTGACAGCAATCTAAAACTGTAGATACCAGTGCTAATTGTTTCATGATTGTCGTCCCCACGCTCTTTCCTCGGAATTTTTCGTCACAAAATAAATCTTCCAGGTACAGGAATCGTCCATCGACCATGCTATATCCAAAATAAAACAACCCCATTGCAGCTGTTGTTGCCGTTGATGGTGCAATCTCCCTGCCTCCATTGCTGGCTTCATCTGGTGACGTAATATCGGCTAGTATGCAATAAAATAGAGGTTCCGCCGAAGAATCATAGCCATCTACCAAATAGTCTTTCGCTCCCATGTTGACGGCATCGGGTTCCTTTTCATAGATCGCCAGCAGTTTGACGAGACGGGCAATCGTATCACTGTCTTCAGGTCCAGCCAATCTCAGCTTGATGTTGGACGGTGTCGTTTGTTGGTGAAGGGTCTCTCGGATTGTCTCTTCAACGTAGACGCGGTGCAACGGTTTTATTCTTTTTGATTCTCCTCCATTCGGAACCACTGTTCCCGGCGATTCTATTGGTGTTGAACCAACAAAGTTTGCCATGGCGCACCGATTCATCGACAAAAACACCCAGTCTTCCAAGAACTCTGGACTGGCTCCAGCATCTTCCCAAAGCGGTCGTTCCTTTCCCTAGTTGCAATACAAGAGGAGAAACGGGGGATCGTGAACAAAGGAGAGACCCAATCGTTCAGTCCGAAGAAAAAGATTCATGTCGAAATCGATCCTTACCTTCCAACAAAAGCGTCCAGCGCCGATCCGAGTAGCAACCTTTGCCAAGGTGTGGTATAGCAACAGGCTACCATCGGCTTCGCTATCCATCTGATCGACGTACAACATGCGTCCATCCCAGGTGCTATACGCAATATAGAAGGTACAAAATCCAATCAATTGGCCGGGCGTTTGGAATTGTTCTTCAGAGCTAGCGACTACCTGAATACCGAAGTASTACGGCGGATGATTGTCGTTGTCTAATATGTCATTCTTAGTGCCTGCGAGGTAGAGGGACGATTTCAAAGATTTCCACTCGTCGGCTGTCACCACACGACTTAAAACGATCGACGATGGGACATTGGCGGAAGCAAGTACACTGTCAATAATTTCATTGATGAATTCAACCGATACCGATACCGATAACATTGTTATTGTCATTGTCTGTGCTACTGCTGTTGTTCCGTTTTGGTCCCAGAGGTCGATGCCGAGGATCAATTTTGTGGCAAGCCAATACAGTAAATACTACCGTACGTATCATATCATAACGGTTAGTAAAAACGAAGAAGAATACAATTCCGCTCAATGGTTTTGTTTTTGCTCGTTTTGTGTTGATGTTTGATGTACCGTACTGAGTGCTTCTACGGTACGAATGTAAAGAAGTGCAGTAGAGAGTATGATAGAAAGTATGATTGGGCATGATATGATGCGGCGCGGATTCCGCAGTACTGTGTCAAGTAGTATGTAGTAGTAGAATTTGAAGTTCTAGATCTTTGTGTTTTACGTCGAAAACTCGTAGGATAGCCTACCGGTAACCGGTACATTAAGGGATAGCATCGAACATTTTGACGAGTGAAGACAGAAGAAACAGTTTTTTTGAGTGTTTGCTCCATGAAGGTCGTCAAGCACGAGTACTAATCTTTGGTTCAAGATCTTACTCAGCATCCTTCCAGCATACAGCAATCCAAGTGTAGCCAGCAATACAGATACCAATAGTCTTTTCCACTACCAACAGGTGCAATCCTAACCATGGCACTGCAGAACGGAAAGTCCAAAAATACAAGATCCGTTCGAAACACAAGCGATGGGGAGACCGACCCATACCGAGTGAATGTTTCGCTCCGATTCATGGTATTGAGCATGGTCTCTTGTTTGCTTCTTGCGTTTGCTGTGGGTCGAATAGCCCGTATGTTGCTAATTGTCGGTCCGCAGCAAGCGATAGTTGAGCTCCACGCAGCGCTCCGAGAACATCAAGAACAACAAGAACGCGACGAAGGAAGGAAGGACATCATGAAGCTTCCGAATCCTACTCTAAAAAACAAACCCATTCCGATCACAGTATACACATCGATGAACTTCGATACCGCTAGGTCCACCACCATTAATTCCCGATGGGTTGTTTCGGAACAAGACGAAGAAGAAAACAACAAGGTCTGCAAGGGAACCATGTCGGGAAAAAATGACTGCCAGGCGGAACCCGAGATCGATCTTAGGGCCGAGCAGCAGCCAGCGAACGGAACGGAGGGCGACGATGAGTTGCATCTTCCAGCCGGTCAGCACTTGCTGATGGATATCAGAAATGTCGCGGCGGATTTTTTGGCATCCGAGGAGCGACTTGCGAACGCGATGCTGGACGTCGTCGGTGACTGTGGCCTAACACTGTTGTCCTACCACTGCCACGGCCTCACTCCCAGTGGAGTGTCGTGTGTTGGAGTACTGTTAGAAAGCCATGTTTCGTTTCACACATGGCCATCCGAAGGCGTCGTGACGCTAGATTTGTTTACTTGTGGGTCCCAATCTCTCTTGCCCATCGTCGAGAGGGTTGAGCGCCTCTTCGGAGTTCCGAGAAATGCCGATGGTCCCGAAACCGTGTGGGCCTACAAGGTCAGAGGATTTGGGGACGAGACAGAGGAAGAACTGACGGATCTTTTTACGTTCCCGATTGGCACCATGACGGAATAYAAAAAAGAACTGGTATCGATCGAGAAAACGAGCCAGAACAACAACCGAATCGATGTCTACGACGTTCTGCGCCCGGTGTTTCAAAACTACGAGCAATACAAGCGCTCCTTACTAGACGACGGTTCGTACGAATCGAGATACAAAGAAATATTCCAGCCCGACAGGATTTTGTTCGTCAACGGAGTGCTTCAATCGAGGCGGTCGGCCGAAGTACCCTACCACGAAGCCCTGGTCCATCCCGCCATGATGGCCCACAAATCTCCGTCGCGCGTTCTGTTGCTCAACTGTGGAGGAGGGGCCGCACTGCGCGAGGTGCTAAAGCACAAGGGCGTGGAAAAAGTGACCCTGATCGAGGAAGAGCCAGAGATCGTGAGGGTTTCGAAGAAGTTCTTTCCGGGATACCACGATTGCAGYGGCATCCAAGGCATCCCCTCGAATTGCTGGGACGATCCCAGGGTTGAATTGATCTACGACGATGTATACGATTGGGCAGAAGCCCAGTACGAGGACGACACCGACGAAGAATTCGACGTGATCATCCTGGACGACATGTAAGCACGAATCGAACGGAACTCCGAACATGCGCCGCCGCCCGGTGCGTGGTGGAATGTGCGGTCGGAATCCTCGATCGACCGCGAGATGCTCACTCACYCGCGCCTTCTTTCTTGTTTTGCAGCTACTACGTCGAAGAGTTTTCGGAGGACGAGGGCGACGGCGACCTTGCCGAGCTTCTCTCGGACCTGCTCGCCCCCGACGGCATCCTTGCCGCGCAGGTCGGAGACGTTCCGACCCTCGAGACGGCGGCCCTGGGGAATCCCGACATGCAGGGACGCTTCGATTTCATCGAGGACCTGGAAAGCAACGGGTTTGTCCGGATCGTGGACTACGAGGAGGTGCGTATCGTCTATGGCTTTCGCGGACCGGTGCGACACCGCACGAAACACGCCACCGGGCGTCGCTGTYTCTTTGGGATCGAAACCACCATTGGCGCTCTTGCGTTCTGACCCCCGCCACCTGCCTTTTTTTGTTTTGCGACGCGCTCGTGTTCTCTCTCTCTCTCTCTCTCTCTCTCTCTCTCTCTCTCTCTCTCTTGTGGAAAAAAAAACCGAAACAGGGCCACCTCGGGTTTTCGCACCCGTGGCAGTTCGTGATCGCCTTCAAGACCGGCGAGCCGAACGAGGCCTGGGACTCCACGTACTCCTCCTGGCACAACATGCACGTCGACCAGCGGACCCTCCCGACTCCGACCGGCGATTCCTCGCTGCTGCACTTCGACGGGGCGGTGATGAAGGGCTATTCGTACCCGAGCAAGGCCAGCGGGGTCGTCTTTTGCCGGGGCTACCCGGAATCTCGTTTCTGCAAGGAAGGCCGCGGGATCGAGACCCAGCGCTAGGGCGACGMGAAGGAGAACATTGGTCGGCACTGCTAGCTAGTACTCTAGTATTGTAGCTAGCAGTWCTAGTACTACTAGTAGAAACAGTGGATTCATGGTGTATGTGCGTACTGACAATCTGAGTTCTTTTGGGCACGATTACTAGTTGAACTTCTTGCAGTTGTACGGCAACTAGTACTAAAATAATAATACTATCTGGTAATGCTAGTATGAGATGCTATCTACTACGCTTGTAAATATTTCAATGATAGCTACTACCACTGCTGGTACCAGTACTACTTCTTGTAGGTCTCATTTACGATGAAAGAACCGAGGTGTAGTACTAGTAGTAGTTTAGGAACTACCATGGGGTTGGATTTGAAAGTTCCTACTAAAAGTACTTCTCTTCTTGAGGGATGATGAGTGGTTTTCAAACTGTAAGAAGTGCTGGTGGTCAGACAAGAGATGCCGTGCTGGTGAAAATGTAGAAGAACAAAGAACAACAACAACAATAAGAAGAAACCAAGAAACCAGCAGCAGGCAGAGGCACAGGCACCAGGAGGGAGCAACAAGGAGGCTCCCGCCAAACAACAACAAGGAGAGGGGAGTGCAACAATAGTAGTAGTAGTACGCACGAGGGAAAAAGTCCAATCGAGGTTTGTAATAGTAGTAACAACTTATGGCAAAGTATTGCTTCTAGTAGTAGGAAGTACTACTACTATGGGTAGCATACCATTCTCTTGTGATCAATGATCGATGCTGGATGGTTTTGAGACTCCTCTTGTTGTTGTTGAAAGAAGAAACTGTCGCGTGTCTCTCCTGGATGCTTCTCGCGAATGAATCCATCCGTGACCGACCAAATTCGTTAAGTTGGCGAACGTCTGTACACGATACGGTACGTACGGTACGGTACCGTACGGGAGCAGGATGTAGAATGCGTTCGGCCGGCGGCAGTTGCACTCGTCCCTACTATSAAATMGTATGTAAGTACTTACCATACGTACCAATGTACGAGGTCGTGTGGCACGACGCAGGACGCAGGACCCTGCTTCGCATCTTTTTTTTCGCTTGGCGGGCGGGCGGGCCTCGGCTTCGTGCCAAAATTTTACGGTGCGGTGCGTGTGATTCAGAAATTTTAAATTTTAGACGGCATTGGTTYTTGGCTTGGCCTTGGCACGTACTTCTACGTAATAGTACAGTAGAAGTTCCTGGTACTCGTACCCTATTTGTCCGCGCGTTTGCGTCGTTTGTTTTTACTTCTACCATAATCGATAGATACGGATTGGTACCGGTACGAGCACACAGTACCAGTCCAGGTCCTCCTCGTTCGTACCCGCAGCGCACTTAGTGTTACGACAAGTTTTCAAGTTTTTTATCATCACTCTGTTTTTACCGTTCTCATCAAGCATCGCCGCATCTCCGCATCTCTTSACGAACTGGGTTGGAGAATCTGTCACGGTCACGGTACCGGTACGAACGTACCTTGGTACTCAAAAACCCTTTGCCCTACGGTAGTACTGTACCACATGTTTGCTACGAAGGCCTTGCGCGCACGGTCCATTACTATTGTACGAAGTACAATACTTCGTAGTAAACAATAAATAAATACAGAAATAAAAATAATACAGTAACACTTCTGTGCTACTCGTACGGTACCCTTCCRGCACACTTCCAACCCCACCGCATTCTATTCTATTGTCTATTTGTATTCTAGGATGGACCTGTCGATCGTCGCAACGGTCGGGTCCTTTGCGTTTTCGGAGCGCGTCCTSAAGCCCAAGGCCACCGTCCTGGCGATCCTCGGGGTCGTCCTGGCCTTCGACCTGGCGACGAGGGACCAGGACGTGTCGGCGCTGAGGGTCTACCGCGGTCCGATCCTGCTGGTCTTTACGCTGATGATGGTCGCGTACTCCCTGCGGACGTGGAGGCGGAACGGCGTYGCCTGCGACGAGCTGGTCTTTCTGCCGGGGACGAGGCACGGGCACGACGTGGGCCTGGAGGGCCCCCTGATCGAGGCCCTCTGCAGCGGGGAAAACGACGACAGCGACAGCGACAGAGATGGCGACGACAGCTGGTTCCATCCGGCGCAGCAACCCCGGGCGCCCGGGCCGGTGGCGCGGGGCCTCGAGGCAGGGGCGTCCTCGTTGTCGTCGTCGTCCTCCTCGTCCTCCTCGTCGTCGCGGGGGGAAACCGACGGCGAGCGAGAAACGGTGGGAGACGGACGCCACCGAAGCTTGTCGCCCCTCCGCTCGCATTCGCAATCGCATCCACATCCACATTCGCATCCACACCCGGCGAGCCAGAGCGTGGAAATGGTCTCCCTCRTGCCGAGCAGCCCCGGGAGCAACCACAGCGCGGCCACACCGACGAGGAGGAACGGCCAAGGAGGCCGGCGGCGGATTTCCAGCGAGGGGGACCTCCCAAAGGACACGGAGGCCAGCGGGATAGACACCAACACCGAGACCGGGGACGAGACGGACGGTGCCCTGTACGCCGAAACGGGTGCCGGACCCGCCCATCCCGGACCCGTTTCCCCCGCCGGAGGCATCCGGGGCCGCCTGAGGCGGTGCATCGAGCGGCACCCGCACCTCGCGATGCTGTGGACCTTTTTCTTCAACCGGTCGGCCGGCACGAGCAACGMGAACGCCACCTACGCGCCATCGGGCCCGGCCGTCTTTGGCGCGGCACTGGACCTCAGCATGCCGGTCCTCTTCAATTTCCACGTCTTTATGTGGATGTTCAGCGAGGTACAGGACAAGATCGCGGACGCGGCGAGAGAGGCAGAAAGGACCAACCTGCCCCCGGAAACCGTATCGGAATTCGCCCTCAACGTACTGCCGATCGGATTCCTGGCGGTCCTCTACGCMCGCGTCGTCATCCCRCCCTCGAGGCGGGCCCGCTTCTGGGGGACGATGAGGTTTACCTTTGCCGCGCCCTTTCACACCGTGGGCGTGCGGGACGCCTTCATCGGGGACTGCCTGACGTCCTGGGTGCGACCGGGACAGGACCTGGTCTTTGCCACCGTCTACTTCTTCGCGATCGCCTGGGGGACACTGTCGGGSCGGTACGGGGTCACGGGGTGCGGACCGATGCTGGCCGAGTCCCGGTGGCTCCACAACGTCGTTCTGCCGAGCGTCGGGATCGCCGTCCTCTTCCTCCGGTACCTGCAGACGCTCCGGCAGGCCTACGACGCCAACAAGAGGTGGCCGCACTACGGGAACGCCTTCAAGCACCTCTCCGCTTCCCTGGTGGTCCTCTACGGGACGATGCACCCCGAACAGAGGTGGTCGGCAGCATGGCTCTCCTGCTTTGCGGCGGCGGTCCTCTACCAGATCGCATGGGACGTCCTCGTGGACTGGCGCCTCTTCGAGGTACACCGGGACATATCGGTGGTCCTCGGGACCCAAGTGGACTCCTCGTCGCAATCCTCCTCGATCTCCAGCTTCCGGCCMGACTCGCGGATCCTCCTGGGACTGCAAATGTACCTCGTCCAGCCCATACACGACCGGTGGCAGCGCCTGAGGGCGAGGATTCCCGACTGGAGGAGCCTCCGGCTSCGGGAGCGACGCCTCTACAAGACCGAGTCCTTTTACTGGAAGATACTCGCCTTCAACGCCCTCACGAGATTCACGTGGATGTACTGCTACATACCGGCCTGCCACTACGCCGAGGACGAGGACTCGGCGGTCATGGTTCTGACGTCCACCAGCGACGTCAAGAGCTACTGGGGCGTCCTCCTCCCGGCCTCGGAGGTCTTTCGGCGCACGCTCTGGGGGTTTTTGTACATGGAACACGAAACCATCAAGATGATGGACGCCGACTCCAAGTACCGGCGGGTCTCCGGAACCGCCTGCGCCGAAGGCGACGGCGAGGACAGCGGGGACGACGCGACGGTCGGCTCCAAGATCGACGACCACCGGTCCTTCCGCAA
This sequence comes from Pseudo-nitzschia multistriata, assembly GCA_900660405.1. NCBI lineage: Eukaryota > Bacillariophyta > Bacillariophyceae > Bacillariales > Bacillariaceae > Pseudo-nitzschia > Pseudo-nitzschia multistriata. The sequence goes on along the minus strand of CAACVS010000616.1, from coordinate 90,365 downwards.
CAAGCTCCTGCCGAAGTGGCTCGGAACCCAGCAGCAGGTCGCCCACGACGCCGCCACGGCAAAGGCAACCAAGCAAAAAAAGCTCGCGAAGCACCTCTTTCTCTGCGAGTTGTTCGCCCTGGCCCTTGCCTTTGTCCTGCTCGGCGGCCTGGTGGGCCTCTGGGTGTGAAACAGCCCAACCCAACCCAACCCAACCCAACCCAAACCACCGAGGGATTTCCGGGTGGGTGGGCCGGCCGGTCCTTGTCGCACGCTCTGCTCCCGCGCAGGGCCCGGGGGCACTCTRCGATAMATAAACTAACACCAAACACGGCGTGCTRCTACGTACTACAAATTAACATTCTTACTTTACTCCGGATCTACGTACAGCTCTTTCAGCAATTCTCCGATCTTCTGGGGGCTGTACTTGGTGTACTCGTTTTGGTGCTTCTTCGAGAACCGGATCTTGGTGTATTTCTCGTAGAATTTGCGGTAATTCGGGATGAAAACGCCGGCAACCTCCTTTTGCAGGAGGTCCCGGAGCCTCGGATCGACCACGGACAGTTCCTTTTGTTCCTCGAAAATTTGTTCAAAGTCTGAGTTGCGTTGCGTCGCGTCGYGTTGCGKTGCGTCGACAAGGCGGGAGGCACAAAAGCCGAAAACACACAAAAGCACAAAAGGAATGGTTAGGTTTGAACAAAAGGAATCGTTCACGGACACCGCGGCACGTCGGCATGCGAGAACTGTTGTTTTTGTTTGGCACGTTTGCATTTACCTTCGTTGAAACCACTGAAACGGCTCTTGATCAGTCGTCCACTGTCCAGGGACAAAATTGTATCGTTTTTCTGGTATTCCAATTCGTCGTGCTCGACGATAGTCAGGTGGGTATTGAGAGCCTCCCACTGGCCGAGGTACTTGCCCTTTTCCGATTCGAAAAGTTTGTTGACCTTGTCCACAAACCAGGAGCTTTCGATCCTGAAATCGTCCGGGGAAACAACACCGTTCCCGCTGGGACCCAACACGTCGCGGAGATAAAAGGTATTGTTCATCATAAACATGCTGCTTCGGGCGTGACCAATGTCGGCAGAGTGTTTTGTGTAATTCAGCGCCTTTCCCTTCAGAGAATTCACCAGTCGCATGACGAGAAACCTGATGAAAGAATCCAGTTCGCCGGCGTCTTCGCCCATGTTTGGATCCCACGGCAACTGTCGTCGTTTTGAAACCGATTTGTACGCACTGTCAAAGGGAGAAATCACTTTCACCGCCCTTGCCACATCGATGGTCAAGAGAGCAACCCTGGCATCCTTGACGCGCTGGGCACTGCCTTTGATTGGATCTTCCTGAATGGCCTTGGCAAGATTTTCCAGGGTTCGTGCGGTGTTCTTGACCGTTGTTCGATGGATTGCAATGCACAAGATGGAGGCAAGACTTTGTGGTTCGTCTCCGCCGTCCCCGATGAGCATCTCGCACAATTTTGCTAGCGACGGCCCTAGCATTCGAACCCCGTCCAGCATCCGCAATCCCGCCGCCGCTGCGGAGGCTGTCTGGCGCACCGTCAACGGTGGTGGGGTGTCCCCTTTCGCACCCGATGCATGGCCAATGCACCCCTCTTTCAAAAACACGGTTTCGATGATATCCATTGTCTTGTCAACAATGGACGCAGCAATGTACGAATAGGCAGCTGCACAAGCTTTTCGATAAAAGGGTGAAATTTCGTCGTTTACGGCGTCTTCGTCGGCGATCTTAGTCAGCGATGGCGACACAACKGTCCGATAGACATTTTTCTCTCCAGCTACAACCACCATGCCGTGTTCCAGACATCGGACAGCATCCCGAGCAGCTGCGTCAGCTGGATCACCAACAACATTGGAGGAAAACTTTTCGGATTTCTTTTTTCGTTCCGACTTGAGTCGTCGGTGATACGAGTCGACGCACCCGAAAGCAACTTTCTTGCGCGATTCGCCGTAGGCATCGACGTGGGGAAAACCTGTCTTCAATGGACGTTGAACCATATTTGTATACATCCCACTACCGACTTTCTCCGTGCGAATGACACGATTTGCCGGGTGTCCAAAATGATGGGCCAAACCCGCCGGTTCGCGCCTAATTGGTGGAGTCAACTGAAACCCATTGCCTCCGAGAGCTTCAAAGATACCTCGTAATTCTCGCACCAAACGGGCTTCGACTGGCTGGTATTCTTCGAATTCTCCGATGCTTCGCAACAAGTCTCGATTTTGAAGTGCTGCTGCCAAACGATCGCGAGTCTGCATAGAACGAGGTGCGAGTCAATGAAAGCGATAATCGAATATGGTGGTCAGTATCATGCTGCGTTCGAACTGAAAAAACTAGAATGTGCTCCTTTCCTGTACATGCACACGAAGTATTCTATAAGGCATACCATACCTAGTTCCTTGCTTACCTGTTGAGCAGTTTCACTGGCCGGCGTGACCCGTCTTTCTTCTTGTTTGACGACCCGCTTCATCCTCAGGGCTTGCCCACTGTCAATCAAATGAAACGATTCCAACATGCACATCGACGACACCCCCATGTGATGTAATCGTTCAAGGGAATTCAGGGAGCTCGAAGTCGATCGCCAATGTCTACGATCGATAAAATATTCGTACGCATCGCGGATGATTTCCATCGAATCAGCGGCCGCATACACGTCTTGTTCCGTCAAGACGACATTCTTCTCCTTTTCGGAATTCTTATCAAAGGGATTGTGCCGGGCAGCACTCACGCCCTTTTTGCCACCGTTTTTACTAGAACGTTCGTTCTGCATGTGAACGATTCCACGGTGTAAACGATCAATGGCAGGCTGGCAGTCAACGATCGTATCAAACTTTTCCCGGGCATCCTTCATCAAGACGAGCGTTGCGGCGAGATTGTTGGAAGCCTTGCTCAACATGCTAGACGCATCCGAGGCGGGACTCGTTAACGAGTCTAGCTGCCTTGCTCTTTTACTTAATTGATCACACCGAAGACATGCTGTAGTTGTTGTTGTTTTCATCTTTTGCAAGCTTCGATTGAGAGCCTCTACGCGGCGTCTCTCGGTTTGAATCATTTTTAACACTCCAATGCGAGGGATTAACTCCTCTACGAATAGATTATTGCGGATGCTCCGAACTCCTTCCTCACAATATGCAATCAAATGAAGATACCTTGTAGCCCGACAGCGACAGAAGTCTTAATGTGCGAAGAGAGATACTATTATCGATACTGAAACCTTCAATAATCGATGCTGCTATTGTTTTGATCTGCCTTGCGTTGAGGGGTGATTGTGTCCATTTTTCATTTCGAGCATTGATTTTGAAAAATGCCTCATTTTCAGTTGCGTTGATTCAGTACGTAGCAAACAGTACGTAGTACTGTACGTATTCGTTCAAACGTGTACACCGTAAATTCCTTGAAGAACAAAGCCAGATCTGAAAACAGATCAACAACAACAAGAACAACAAGAAACATACCGGTACAAAACACATCGTTCATATACTAAACCTCTTTTAAAAACCAATGAGCAGATCAACCCATCCCCAGAATAGAAGGAGACCATTACAGACTCCGACCTGACAACAATGGTGGTTATTCTTGTTCTCAAGAAACAGCACCATGATACTGCTACTACTAGTACTACTACTAAGAAAATTTTGAGAAATGAAGAAGTAAATTATCAAAGGTAATAATGCCTTTGTAGGAAGACAAAGTAGTAGAATGCCAAACAAAATTAACAATCAAAGTGCATAGTCAATAACATTTACCACAACAGCATAGTAGTAGTAACCACCATGCATTTAGTACCCAATAGATTACCTTCGTCCACGGCAGTTTTTGACCACATGAACTTCAAAATTGTTACAAGTAATAGTACGGCATTGCAGATTGCGATATTCATTAATGAGGAATCACATACGATGACACATCATGATATGGCGGTTAGTGGAAAAAAAAAGTATCTGAATACTGCTTTTATCTACCCGCTTTATTCCGGATATCGTTTCGATTTCAACCCCAAAAACTTTCCGACGACTCGTACAGTAGAACCTAGCTATTTTTGACGAGACCGCCGAAGACTGCGGCAGGAACTGACTTCGTACTTATATCTTGAATAGCGTTGTTAGAGGCCCGATTACCTGCTTCTTTCTCGGCTTCTTTGTCGTTGTCGTCGTCTTCATCTTCATCCTCGTCTTCAATATCAATTTCATCGGCATCACCTTCGAGTTCATCAACAAGTTCATCAATGTCAATTTCATCTTCGTCACCTCCTTCATTGGTCTGACCCGCCATTGCAGTAGCCTTTCGCAATTTTGCAACTCGTTCTTCCATGTCGTCTAAACTTGCAGCTTGTGCCGAGCGTTTTCCACTACTACTACTCGCTACGAATCCCGAAATAGTCGACGTATTTGGATTCAGCTGAACGCCTTCTCGTTCCGCAATCATTTTCATAGCATCTTCGTTCGACAAGGTTTCAGTTGCTTTCGAATCTGTGCCACTCATTTCTGCAGCATTGTAATTTACAGTAGAAAAGGAGGCTTCCACACTCCTCTTGATGCGCAACATTTCTCGAAAGGTTTCTTCGTTGCCGTGAGAGATCTCAAATTCATTCCAAGCTCTCCAATATTCTTCGTTTCGTCGCGGATCAGCTGTTTGGGCACCGTATGTAAGCACAGCTCGGGCTCTGTCTATTTCTTGTAGGGATGTCTCCATGTTGGCAAACTCCACACAGAGCTTCGATGCTACCTCGTCTTCCAATTCTTGAACAGCGTTTTGGTAAATATCACGAGTGGCTGTTTGCCCCAGGTATTTTCCGGTTTTAGCAATGAAGAGTTGGTACGCTGTATATTTATCTTCAGTTGGTACTGTTTCACACATTTTCTTGTATACGCCCAGAGCTCTTTTCGTCAAGCCGTGCTTTTCTTCGAATTGGCCATTCATCAGGAAAAAGTCGGTGCTCTCCTCTGGTGGACACGACTCTAAACATCTTTGAAATAGATCTCTTGTTCGTTCTACCTTTGTTCCTTCATAGCGCAGCAGAAATGCATCTATATAAGCTTTCCAAACAAYTTTGACACCCGGAAATTGGAAGAGTTCAATACCACGTTCGTAGGCACTGAAGGATTCTTCAAAGTACTTCTGCTCGGTCAAGAAAGTAGCAAAATTCAATACGTGAAGTGGCGTGGCTATCTTCTGGTCGATGGCACGACTGTAAGCATCCTTAGTAGTTTGAGTGGTACCCAGTGATTCTTCCAAATCTAGCATCAGGTCCCATAATCGCAATGATTTTGGTAAGCCCCTGGTCCATTTCGGTGCAAAGGGCGGAATGATTACGCTCGCCCTAATAATATCTAAGGCGTCGTCCCAGGATTCCTGTCGAAGTTCCAGTTCTACCCAATTAACAAAACATTCTGCTAGATCGTCCACATTCTTAAATTCATAAACCCATTGATTGCAGATGCGATCAAATAGATTTCTTGCCTTGGCTACATCTTTACAATCTTCTTCATAGATTTTTGCTAGTTGAATAACCATTTGGTTGGAATTCCCACCAATTGCCCTTCGCGCCTTGACCGTTTTCAAGCCATCTTCCAGGGCAGCAGCAGCCTGATGGGTCTGACCAACATCCTTATACATGCGAGCTCTTTTTAACCATTCTCCCACATCATCTGGATTTTGTCGTAGCAACACACCATTGAGAAGAATTGGTCGTCGAGCCGTCAAGTCTTCAGCTCGAGCCAATGCCAGTTCCAAATCGGACATGCTAGCACTTTTGCTATTCTTGTTATCATCTCTATTTTGATGCGGCAAGAGAATATCCCAATCATTTTCATCCTTGTCGACGCCATCTTGTTTGTCTTCTTCCAGTGCTTCATCATCGTCCATCATTTCTGCTTGGCTCTCCATTGTCGCTTCTAACAACCCCTCTTCGAATTGCAAGTAGGCATCCATCAGAATGGTGAAGTCGCGTACTCTAGATACGGATTCAATAGCTTCCTCGTATACAGATCGAGCCAGCTGGAATTCTCCACGTCGAATCCACGCATCTGCCAGTTGACTCCATAGCACACCTTCCATTTCTCGTGGTAAATATCGAAGTGCTCCACCTTGAAAAGTCTTATTACTGTTGTTCGAGTTGGTCAGGATTGCTCTTACGATCGCCTCAAAATCCAATCCAATCTCATCTTCCACTGGATGCTGAGTGCAAATTTTAGCCAAGGACATCCACAGATCTTTGCGTTCAGTGGCGGAAGTTATGACCATGTCTTTGCTCCCACTAAAGCCACTGCCACCGCCGTCACGAACATCGTCATGGTTGAGTAAATCGACGTACATCAAGGCCGCTTCTCCCCACTGCCCCAAATCGTCGGCCAAGAAGTCGGCAACCTCCTTCGTGGCCGCTGGATTGTATTGTACGTAGCGCCTCAGAACTGACAGTTTTGTTTCCTTTGGAATGTACGCGGCTGCTGTCTTCGAACTGTTGCTTCGATAATACTTCAACAAGACAGGCCAGATTTTGTCGTGTTGTGTCACTGGAATTGCTTCTAAGGCGCGATTTACCAGGTGACGAAGCTGAGTGGGGTGGATTATAATGGAGTTTTCGTTGTCTGTGCCATTGATCTCTTCCTTTTGTTGCGTATGAGCGAATTCTAGGTAGGCTATCCATGCTCTTGGAAATTTGTGGAGCGTAACCATCGCGCGTTCGAAGCATCCCAATACAGCAGAGGACCCTCCTAGGTATTGTTGCCGTGAAACCACAAATTCCCAATGGAGCTTCCACAACTTGTACGATCGGGGAAGAAGCTGAACCGACCGACGACCCACCATGTCCCGGAGCTGGATGAGTTCTGGAAGAGAATAATTAGTGGTATTTTGTGCTTGAGTCTGCTTCACTTTCATCCCACCGCTGCTGCTTAAATCACTAATTTTCCCTCTGATCAAATCGTCCATTTCTTCCAAGTAATAATTCCATGCCTTTACATTGTACGGATCTCCGCTGAGAGCATCTTCGTGGTGGGGTAATCCCTGCACTACTGTCATCGTGATTTATCGTACAGTGAGTCGTCGAAGTATTCTGGAGCCAGACGGCGCTATGAATGAAACTATCAAAAGATAATCGTGCTTGGCTCTCCAAACAAAAAGGAAGAGCTCCAACGGAACTGTTACTAGCGTTGATTGTGTAATGGTTCAAAACAAAGATTGCCACATCAACGTATCATTATCATGGTGACAATCGATGTGAAAGCCAAGCATTTACTTCGTACTGTACATTTTATTCCAGAAGCTTTCGGAGAACAGTACGTACCGTACGAGACCGAGCACGGTACCGGTATGGTTCGAACCAGTAGTGGTGTTACGTCCCCCTACCGCCGGTAAGAGGCTAGAACCTAGAACCGATCAAAAACTTGCCTTTTGGGAGCCCAGTAAATCCCCTTGTCCCCCAAATATTATGACAGAAAAGAAAAAAGCGCGCCGAAACAGAAAATGCATGCCGTAGGGTAAATCTCACTGGAAACAACGAACAACATCATTGTATCATGCCTCTAAAACTTTCTCGTTCGAAGCGAAGACGGTTTGGCAAAATACAAAACACAATTAGAAGAACGAGTGCTCAGCAACCATCACGTTTTGTAAACATCGGAAATGAGGACAACATCAATCGTCCGAAGCGCTTGACGATGTTCGAAAAAAATAGCAGAATCATGACTGATTCCATCCATTCTTCAAGCGATGGTACTATCCAGTCGTCTCTTGCTGACCGAACACAATCGACATCAAGTACGCCGCCATCACCAAACCGCGGTAACAATGGTGTCCACGGAAGTGCGACCACTCCTCAGAAGAAGCACCAAAACTCCAATATATTTTCACTGATGATGACAGGTAGTAGCGGCAAGAAAAAACGCAAACGAAACCAAATTGCGGGATCCAAACAAACAAAAAGTCGTTTCGTTGAGTGTCCGGTTTGTGGAAACCATATCGTTCCTCACGAAATGAACAAGCACTTGGATGCGTGCTTGTCACGACAAGAGAAACAGAAGCAAAAATTTGAATCAGAACAGAGGAAACTGACAGCACCACTGCATTCATTGGACACGAATAATGTTGATAAGGGCTCTTTGTGTATTTCAACACCGACTGCCACAGGAGGAAAGGTCTCAAAATCAGTACCGACGTCCACTACCAATGTTTGTTCCCCGGAAGAAACAGGCGAAAAAAAGAGCTATATTGTCGTGGAGGATGAACGGGAGCATCATAAGCATGATGAGGCGGAAACAGAAAAATGTAATACCGATGACATTACTGCACAAAAAGATATCTTTGCTCACATGATGAAGAGATCTATGAAAGTATTTTCTGAGAAGGAAGCTCCCACGTCTTCACCAAAGCTTCTCCAACAAATGCACCTTCACAAGGATGGGACAGTGAGCTTGACCTGCTACAAGATAAAAAATGCAGTGGAATCTCGCGATGATATTGCGTGGTCGGCAACGGTTCAAGTGAGGGGGAAGAAGGAAACCGCAACACCTGCGATAGAACTCTTGATCAGTTCCTCCATACCGTCGTTCGGTTCCAACGCCTCTACGCCTCAAATTCAGCAAGAACGACAGCGACTCGTCCGGAAGCATTCGAGGCTTTCGGTCCCGGTGCTCAAATCGATTCTCCAGAAGAGTATTCGCCGCCGGAAGCCCCTCCCATCGGTGAGGGTAGCCTCTGAACTCGCCGACAAAAGTTTGGGAGACCTTCTCCGTCGCTTGCCAATTATTATTCTCGAGGACTCGACTTTGCACCCAAGTTTCCCATTTCTTGTCTGGTTGATGATGGCCGACTCAAAGAATTACCATCTCCCCCTCTTTCTACTAAAACGAGTGTTGGGGATCGTATTCGAAATGGCCTCCTGTCGGTGGCAAGATTCTTTAAAAGTGCACGAGCAACAGAAAATTAATCACAACGACGAATCTACAACGGATATTCCAAGTGAACTTACGCTGGCATGCCTTCATAATTACAAAACTGTAAGCAAATTCAGTGATGACAATGCTTTATCCACACAATCTGGTACAGAATTTTGTTTGAGCAACGACGAGTTGATCGTTTGGTCAATTCTAATGAGAGGACAATACGGTGGCATGGCATGCGACATCAAAATGTTGAAAGGTTACGCCGCACTTTGGCACCAGAGATTCTTTTCGATACAAACCATCCCGGAGAAGACAAAGAAAATCTTGTCCCCGCACGGTCCTTGTCCTTCTATTACTACTTCGGACGAGATCGTTCTTGAAGAATGGAGTCAGGTTCCTGTCTTTGTTCATCAATCTGCTGCCAAGCAGAGTGCCAGTCGTATCGACCGCTTATTGATGGCAACGCCTATGGGGTCGTTTTCTCGACCCCAGTCACAAAAGGCAGCACAGAACAAAAACAATAATTTTGTTGGCTTGATCAGCTTGGGGAAGTCCGATCTAACCGTGGAAGGGGTGGATTTCCATTGCTCTTCTATATTGGAGAGTGCTATTCTTTCCAATCCAAAAGTCGTGGAGGACTGTTGCGATCATCTTGAAGCCATTGACCGAAAGTATGGTCACGGGAATTCGTCAACAGGAAACGACCGACGCACCAGGAGCCTGCATTCTTCGCTTCGAGGTGTCTTAAAATCGTGCATGTGGAAGTACAGTGCCGGTGTTAACCTGCGGTTACCTTTGCTGACAGCCGGTGGATCCACAGAAGACAAACGCGAAGGTGTGAACGACTTGAAACAATTCTATGAAAATGTTATTAAACCTCGAACCAAAGCGTTTGCCGAACGGTATGTAGAGGATAGGCTCTCTAGATGATAGAAAGTCCGGGAAATAAATTACATTTAACTTCTTTCTTAAAACTTTACACATTGCCTATACAGCAATGATATATTCCGGCATTCGAAACTACGTTTTACACCCCAGAAAGAGATAATGATACAACAAAGCATTGACACGGTAACAACCTAGCGTCCGTACAAATTAAAACTGAGCAGGATTTCACGACACCACGACGTGCCGTAAAATAAATGCTAAATGGTGCGTCCAAAGCAACAATCCATCCATTCGGTGACAAGATTCACCGCTTCAATAATTTACATCAAGATACCCTGGCACCGTGCACCGTGCAATCGTAAAGTTAATGAAATCTTACAGCAACGGCTGATGGTTTCATGCTCGCGGTGCCACGATGCACCAGCGGTGTTACACAAAAAGTGATCTCGTATTACATTCAAAGGCCCAAGTGTTCCCCAGATGATCAAAACACCATGTTCAGAAGTGTTACAATTAGCTGGAGAACTACGGTGGCAACAAGAAATTGCTCTGATCCACCGAATAGGTACAAAAAGAGACTTGAACACATGAGGAACTTCAGAAGTAGTTCTTGGTCAATCCTTCGGTTTTCTTCATCTTCCATCTCTTGTATGACATCGAGTAGCTCTTTCCGTTCGCTCAAGAGGTTTTCTGCGTACCCTTGTGTTTGTCTAAGGTATTGGTGCAGAGTTCCATTCAAGTTTTCAGAAGATTTGAGCTTTTCCTTGTAGTTTAATAGTAGAGTCTCATATTTTTTCAGTTGGAGTTGCACGTCTTCCTTCACAATCAGTCCTCGAATCGAGGGAATGTTTTCTTCGTCGTCATTGATCACAACGACTTCTAGAGGGATGTTTGATGATAATGAGTTTCGTCCCCCGTATTCGTCGTTCATAGTATAACTTTGTTCCGTGGACCCCGTATGGTGCGTTGCGGCATCAACGGACGCTTGGCTTGACTTCGTTTTAAGCGCGATTCCTGGCTTTTCGGGATGCGTTGATGTTTGGGCGGGCGATGAATTTTCTCTACAGTGCACCGCTTTATCGCAGCTTCTTGGACGGGTACGCGACCGCCTCCTTTCAACTTGGGGTTCAGCCATCGTCAAGTTTGTTGAAACAACGATGTATGTTTTGGCCTTCACTAGAGCGTTGAGTCGACCTTATACAAAATCACTGATTCTTTTCGAGTTCGTTGGTTAGGAAGTATGTGATGAGTGATGGAAATTGGCAATCGGTGGCAGATAAGAATATCATCTAAGGTAGGCTACCGATGGGATTCGTTTCGTGATCCCTTGTTATATGCGGTGCCAAATGTTGGCTATGATGATGTTGACTTTCAAGTTGAATTGAATTCGTGTTGGTGATGCTTCTTCGATTTTGAATGAATCACTGAATTGAAATTGTACGGCAACTGGCGCTGTAACACGCCAAGTTTTTTAAACTTCCGATTCTTTTTTGCGAGTGCTGAAGCCAAATGAAGAGGAAGCTGAAAAATAATTCGCGGTTTGGTCGCCTAGAATCAAAAACTTAACGATTTCATATCCGTTTGCACGCCGAATCTAACAGCTGGTGTCTCTGCTCACAAGGTAGTGACTCATTCGCTGAAGATGATGTCATAATGTGTCAGTCAGCACCAAAAAAATCGGAAAGAACCCACTGTTTTGACTGACTGCATCAATTCGGCTTGTCACTTAGAGACTAATGATGTACTTGCATATCAACAACGGTGCGTTGTCACTTCTTGTTAATCCCAAATCGGGCAGTTTCAGTCCTTGACGCTTTCCGGCTACCGGTAAAGTGTTTTATTCAACTAGTGTCAACATTTCAATTCCGTACGTACGTCCCGTCCACACGTTGCAACATCAACAGCTAGAAATAAGAAATACGGTAACGGACGACGCACAGTAGGTTTATGCCAGAAGAAACCAACCAGCTTCTTGAAAATCACACCAGTTCAATCTGAATATTTCCGTCCCCAAGGATTGTAAAAGGAATAGTACTACTACTTTTATCATTTAATTTCTATTAGTAATATTTAATATCTTGTTGTTGAAGAAGGGGAAAAGTCCATTTCTTCAAACTGCTGGTGATGGCACAAGAAGAAGAACAAGAAGAAGAACGAAACACCAACAAGTAACAAGAAGAACAACAAGGAGAAACAAGTGAGGAAGAAGAAGTCCTAGTACTATTKCTATTCACTTTGTTGATGGTAAATTGCTTTTCTAGTACTACTACTAGTAGTAGAAGTACTAGCAGCTCCTAGAAGTTATTGGCTGCTGGCTGAACAATAAAATTACAATAATGGCAGCAGGAGCAATGAGGATGAGGAGAAACAAACATTCATTGTTGCTCAGCAGTCGTCATCTTCTACTACTACTACTAGTACTGTGATTCCTCATCTTTATTTTCTCTTTATCATACTACTAGTACTACTCCCTGCTAGTAGTAGTATTATCCTCAGTGGTATTTCCTTCTTGAACAACTTGTTTTCATGAAATAATTCTTTATTTTCCTGCTCAGCAGCAGCAGCACATGGTGCAAGGAGACATGCCAATGCTCCTTATGATTGTTTCTTCAATATGATCAGACTCCTCAGCAGCAGCATGATTTACTACTACTAGTAGTAATAGTAATAGTACTACTACTTCAAAACCTTAAACAATATTCTTGGATATACTAGTACACCACTTCATTCTTTTCTTGTTGCTGGTCATCCAACCATTTGTTCAATGATTTCTTGTTGTTGTTGGAATCCTTACTACTACTAGTTGTGTTTCTGCTGTAACAACAAACTCACTCCAACAACATAACACCAACATGGTGGTACTACTACCTATTACAACTATTAGGTACTTGCTACTACTACTACTAGTACTACTACTAGTAGTACAGTACTACTACTACTAGTAGTAGTAGTACTAGTACTAGTAGTACTAGGTACAGCACAACATTAGTACTAGTACTAGTAGTACTACTACTACTATTTCTACTAGTACTAGTAGTAGCTAGTAGTAGTAGCGCTTATACTAGTAGTGCAACAACAAGAATTCCTCTATGTTATGCTCCTCAAGAACATTTGTACTACTACTACTACTACTACTATTAGTGTTTGGTACCAAAAGCGTGAAAAACAATGGAAATAATTTGTTGGAGAAACCTGAGTTGGTTTATGCTTCCGGTGGTGTACCGGTACGGTCATTGTACGCCTAGGCAGTATCGTATCACCACGGATCATCTAAAAGGTGTTGGGCGAGAATATCATCCATCACTATCGACCACGAACGGCACCAACGCTCTGCTTCAGCTATCGATGAAGAGCGTCGTAGAACGCACCGATCCACGCGATCAATTCGATCAATGCAAAGGTACTAATTTGAAACATTTTGGAGGTCTCACAAGCTGCGAAGAAAGAGCAATCGGTCGACCAATCATAAAATGTTTGTTTGCAAAATACTCCTGTGTGGCTTCATTTCGTCTTCGATCCATGCCTTGAAGTTTCCGTCCACCAAAACACAACAACTACGCTCATCAGCAGTGGAGTCAGCGAATAGTGAATTGTCGAGAAGGCAACTACTCCTGTCTGGAGTCACTTTGGGAACGATTGGAGCAATCCTGCTTCCTACCAATCCTGCAAATGCAGCTCGAGCGAAAGGAGCCGCCGAGCTAGATTTGGAATTTTACATACGGGATCTGGTCAACGGAAACAAAAAGGAAGGAAGTATTTCTCCATCAACGAATGGACCTCCTGTCCCTCCCCCCCGAACGTTGAAAGGTTCCATCATACCGCTGCTGTTGAACAAGGAATGCTCCCCAGATTGTATTCCAGTTCAGGCATTGATCGAAGAAATCGAAAAGCAAGACAAGGTCGCGGGTCGAACGCCGGCAAGTAAGGAAGCTATTGCGAAGGATATTCAGTATCGAGTCAACTCAATTCGAGAAAAAACAAGCAGAAGTTTCTTGACGAAAGCTCCGTGGAACGAGGAAGAGATTTCGGATCAGTATTACTTCGATTTTACAGCATATGCTTTGTGGAAAACAGCCGCCGAGATGATTGATGATGTGCAGAATCGTGATCGTTTCATGCGAAACATCGGTCGCTTACTCGTAGACAAACTTGAGAGCGAAGGGATATTGACGGGAAGCTCTGCGTCACGGCAACAGCAACTCTCCAAGAACAACGGTGTTCTTGTCAGTAGTATTCCTCTCGTGATGGAATTGTTGAACGTTTTCAAAACGAGCGGATATTGCAAAAACTTTCGAATAAGATCATCCGACAATGCGGATGCCATGGGTGATGACTTGCCCCTGTTTGATGAATTAGACGATGAGAGCCTCAGTATGGTTGGAACATCCAACTGCCTTGTCAGCATTTTCGAACCTGCAGTACTTGGAGCAAGCCTACAAATCAATGGAGAGAATTCAAGGTTTGCTCCCGACTTTATCGGAACAAGTTTGGCAGCGATCTGGGAAAAATATGGTGGTATCCGCTCCACCTGGGATGTATTCTTTGTGGATCCGGAGTATCGACCAAATCCAAAAGATTATTTTCCTAACGAGCAACTACTACAAATCACGCTCAACAAGAGTTGAGGACACACGAGGAGCCAAGACGATGTCTCCTCCATTAGGCAAGATACTCGTCACGTATATTACGCAGTATGCGTCTCTACTAATTTGCTTCGCTAGCTAGCTTTCATGAATGAAACTGAAAACTCGAAAAACACGTATAACACTCAAATCGTCTCCTTATTGCACACTAATGAAATCGAAGCTAGCTTGCAAAGTACTGTATCAGGGAATTAGATTCTTTGCAATATCACGATCATGATGTACTGCTACCTGTGAATTCCCTTTCTAACACCTACTATTTACTTTTCAACAGAAGGAATTGAAGAAAAAAAGTGCCTGTTTTTTTTTTGTTCACAAGTTTTACAGAATGCCAGATGCAATAAATATCATAAATTTTTCAATAATAATCGCTTAAAGATGTATTTCTGGCATGTGTTTTGGTATAAATTGTGCATAAGGGTGATGCAGATTATAAAGCACTCTGTTTTGATTCTATTAACATCGAACAGGCACCCCACGAACATGTTGTTGCTGTGACGTCGCAGGAGAACGTGTGTGGTATTTGTCTTTTATAATTTTCCTTGTTGCAACTCTTCTTGACTCGGCTCTACCCATCCATTGACCAATCCTACCAATCATTGCCACATGGCTTTCCATATTTGTTCGATAGAATCGTGCTGCCTTTGTGTAATAACGTTGATCAAAGAATTTTGATTTTTTCCCCATGTCGTGTCGGTTGTAAAAGTGTTGCAGTTGTTCGTTGCCGCCTTCGAGCATTGTCAACACCTGGGAGTGGGACCACGAGTCCATAGAAATTGACCTAACACGTGACGTTGCAACCCCATACGAACGATGCCGACCGGCGCAAACCGTGCACATCAAAACCCCGTACGTCACGCTTGCCCAATCGGGATTTCGATTGTCACAATCGACGCACTTCGAATTCCCTGGGATGGATTGCAAAAGCTTGCGGCAAGATCTCGGAAAAGGCATACCATCAGAATGGGTGCCACACCGAGAAATGCTATCTTGGTGACGCAGCTCTTCCAACTCTCTCGAAACCTTACGGAGTGTCGCAGGGTTTTCTGTGCATTGCATTTCCATCATGTTTTATGCAAGTACAAGTATTCGATTTGAGATGCAAGCAACAAGTTTGTTTGATGTACCTTGTATCTGATTTCTTTCCTGCGGAATATATTGCCTATCGAATGTAAAATAACCTCGTTTGTGTAAGCCAATCCAAAATTGAATGTTCATAAAAAAACTGTGAGATGGATAACAATTATTTCAACAGGTAGTAATGCTAGTTGTATCGGTTTCGTAGTGGAGGGATCGACGAAGAAACTTTCCCAGGTACGTAGTGTTGGCCATTACTGCATTGGAAAAAAAAACTTGAATCGAAACGTCTGAGCCAATAGTACCTGGTATAAAAGAAACGGACCTGAGACGTGAGGGCATAGTATTTTTTTTTGAAGAAAGACACGAAGAAGTATTGTTACCACATTTTGAGGGATAGGATAGTATCAATGAAAAGTATCAATATCATTAATTGATAATTTACGATTGCTCTTTGGGCTATATTTATATTTTACAATGAGTCTTGACACTATTGTTGGTTTCAAAACTGGGTCCTGCATGAATTAATTTGACTTGCGCGTTTGTTAATCTTATTCGAGGAATACAGCAAGTCGCCGTTTAGTACAGAACAAGTAAGAACAGTATCGGTCGTGAAATACTGACCGGGTCTCCTCTTTTGAGACCTGCAGCACTGAGGACAAAAATGCGAACCGCCAGTGATTCCTCCGTGCACTATTACCCTGGTATGCTACACCGGAGCCGTAGGAAATAGAGCAACTATCGTGCACATGCGGGCATCAAGAATAACTGACGCATGTGAACCGCCATTACCAATTTTGATTGGCTGATTCTATTTAATAGATGTCATGATGACGTCTAAAAAATAGTTAATTTACAAACATGGGCCGAGAATAGGTTGAGGATAGATCGAGAATAAATCGGGAATAAACGTAGAATACTTCGGGAATAGATTTCACAATTTATTCTCGATCGATCCTTGATCAATTCCTGGTTTTTTGGTGTGCTTTCTTTAAATGAAGCGTCAAGCAAGGCGTCTTAGCTGCAGCAAACAGCAAGAGCTTGCAGCACTAAAACAAGCAACATCAGCTCATATTATTAGTACTATTACTAGTAGTGCACACAACAACAATGAACCTATCAGCGAAATCGATTGAAGAAGTGATCAGGGATACAATGATTCAATGGCCACAAGGAAGGAAGTGGAACTCAAACGACAAAGACAAGCAAATAAGAGCATTTTTTGGAGCTCCATGTGCGGTGATAGCAGACATTTGGAACCGGATCTGGGAGCGACTCACTGAGAAGGAAAAGACTGAAGTTGATTGTAAGCACTTGTTGTATGCAGCACTTGTTTTTCTCAAGGTCTACTCCTCAGAAGAGGTTCTCGCCTCCCTCGTCGGATGGCCTTCAAAGACAACATTCCGGAAATGGGCCTGGTTCTTCATTAAAAAAATAAATAGCTTAAAGGATGACATTATTGATTTAGAAAACAGATTCGATGGACTTCCAAAGAAAACAAGTGCAACTTGTCTCATCTCAGTTGATGGGACACATTGCCCAATATTTGAACCCTGGCCATTTGATAAGAAGTACTACTCAAAGAAAATGAACSGACCGGGCTTGACATACAAGGTTGRTGTTTGTATTGCAACTGGACATATTGTTTGGGTCAATGGTCCCTATGTTGCAAGCACTAATGATGGAGCCATGTTCAGGGAAAAATTGACTCATTTGCTCTGCAAAGGTGAAGGAGTTGAAGTCAATGGGGGATACAAAGGAGATTCAAAGATGAAAACACCTCGGATGGGAATGACTCCGGAGATCTGGAAAGAAAAGAGTGTTGTCAGGGGAAGACACGAGAATGTAAATGGTAGACTGAAGCAATTCAATGTGCTGACAACTCATTTCAGACATACCAGTCCAAGGAATGAGATGATGGCAAAGCATGGCAAGTGTTTCAATGCTGTTGCTATAATTACACAGCTGAAATTCCTTGCCGGTGAGTTGATTTATGATGTTGACTACAATGCAAGCTATTTCTAGCAGCCGCACTGCCTGGTCGTACTGGCGGGTGAGAATGCTGCTGGACGCCAGGATGAGAATGGAGATATCTGGAATGTTGGAAACTTCTCTTTTAAGAAGCCCATGATGACTGGTGATGATGACTATGAGGTCAAAGTCTTTGACAATATTCACCTTTGAAGGGGTCTTCACGACCTTTTGCTTCAGCTCAGGTTCTTCTTTCAAGATAACTTGGAGGATGGTCACCTTATTCCCATGCTTGTCGCATGTGATATCATTAAAGACTTTGACCTCATAGTCATCATCACCAGTCAGCATGGGCTTCTTAAAAGAGAAGTYTMCAACATTCCAGATATCTCCATTCTCATCCTTGAGTCCAGCAGCATTCTCACCCATACTACCAGTGACCTTATGCGACTTGGGGAAGCGTTTGGTAACAATAGGATTCCCTTCAGCATCAGTCCCAATTTGAATCATGTCCAAGCTTGTCATGGTCAACACCTTCTTCATGAAGGTCGGCCACTTGAGCTTGACCATAAACGTGTGGTTGTCCATCCATTCAAACTCAAAGTCTTCCTCCTGGATGCCATTATGGAGAAGAAGCCTGAGGAGAACAAAGCCTTCCTTGTCCTCCRTGTTGAAATCAAAATCCATCCAGCGTCCAGAGATATGAGAGTATGCAAGGAAGCCTTGTGCAGTTTGGAAGGTGCAAGCGTCATCAAGGGAAAGACTTGCAAACAGATTATCGACTCCCAGTGAGGATGCTACCAATGAGGCGCCTCCTGAGGATGGAGCTCTTACGACAGTAGCCCTCTTGTTCTTTGCTACTGCTGGTGGTGTTTTGAGGATTGATTTTGGAGGGGGCATCTTCCGTTCTTCGTCTTCTTGTTTTGTGGATGGGGATTTGGGGGGCTTCTAGAGTGATTCCTTTCTCTGGGAGTTTCTTTGCAAGTGTTGACATAGACTGATGAGGACAAGTAGCGGGGAAGTGGTGCTAGTAGCAGGAGAGGTGCAGACAAGAACAACAACAAGCAGCCACCAGTGAGGAGGAAGAAAGAACGTACCTTCGCTCGATGCTTGAACTGGTTCTCTGATAGAGATTCAAGAATATATTGTGAGCTTCRATAGTGCTCTACTGATGCAGGAACTGGTTTCTTTGATGGATCACTGTTCCAACCAATGGCTCCTTGTGTTTGCAAGTGAATATAAAAGTTATAGCAAATGAGCTTGTTTACAAGCTGTTGCTGTTTGTATTCAACTTCTGGAGGCTTCTTCGCGTTTCGATTGAGTGCACCAGAGGTTCTCGGCATGGTTTCAACATTATGAGACAATTAGTTAGCTCCGGCGTTTGCTTTCTTCTTGTTGCTGGTGGTGCTTGCTGCACTCCTGTTGTGTTCTTAGTAGTACTATCATGCTAATACTGCTGCGATCTTGGTGAGCTTGTTTGCAAAGTGTGAGGGCCTTTGCTGCTCTTGCTGCTGCTGAATGTAATATGCCTTCACGACCGGAACCTCTACAATATTCTACAGAATTCTCGATTTACTCTTGATTTATTCACTTTTTATTCTTGGCCAACACAAGGAAAATATAATAGATCGAGAATAAATCGGGAATAAGTAGAGAATTGAATTGTTAATTATCATGAAAGAATGAAGACCGACGTCACTAATTTTAAATCGCATTAAGTAGGGCGATTGGTTCATTACACGCTASTAGATTCTATATATTCTCAGTGCGTGCATGCGCGCATTAGTTGCTCTATTTCCTACGGCTCCCGTAGAAACAAGAATAATTCTTCTTCTTAAAACGCATGTATCGTACCTTACAGTGCTGCAGAAGTAACAGAACTCACACCAGCAGTTACTTCAAAGGTGATTCCCCAAAATCTAGACAATAGAAAACTGAAGTAGGTGGTAGTACAAGTTTAATCAGAGTAAAATGCGTTATCCGTATGAACCCTACAACATCCTACAGGGGGAGTTTAATCAGAGTAAAATGCGTTATCCGTATGAACCCTACAACATCCTACAGGGGGAAAAGGCATTCTACTCAAGTGCCAAAAATTATTACTACTACTAGTAGTAGCATCACGGTTAATTTTGAAGCCCAGTATTTAGTACTGATCCTACATAGATCTACTAGTATTGGGTCACTCTTTCAACCCCAAACAGTTCAATAACAAGCTACTAACCATAATAGCTCTGGTGGAAAGGGCCGCAGCCTCTAATGAGATCCCCTTTGGGGACATGCTCGGTCATACTACTAGTACTAGTAGTAGTACTAGTACTATTTGTGTTAAGAACAAGAACAAGATTGCTGTTGTGTGTCATTCTTCTTGTTACACGATTGTTAGTAGTACTATAGCCCACCACCATGGGGAGCTGGTTCTCCACCATTAACAGCCGGAATGGCCAAAATTGGCCAGTGGAGACCAGTTGCTGGTTAGAAAATAGGCCAGAACTTTATCAAAAAACAACTCTAGACCACCAGACTAATTGCCCACCAGCAGTCCAAGTCAATATATTTACTTAAAGATCCATGTCAATGGGAAGTCAGAGGATGCTCTAGCAGCTTAAAACTAATCAGCCAAAGTAATAGTAATGGCTGGCCAAAAATTGTTAATTCTAGTAGGTGCAATTTTACACCAATTAAACAAGTACTACTACCTCCTCATGGGAAAAATTAAGGAGGAGCATTTGCACTCGGATTTGGTTTAACATCCATACAAACAGTGGTGAAGTACAAATGGCTCAGGTTTTCCATGAGGATCTTGCTGTGGTCCTCTGTGCTCCATATGTCACAGAAACCAGATTCGGCATTATTTGCATTTCATACAGTCAGAACCCTCAAATTTTCTGGTCCTATGGTTAGATTTTTATTCAAGAATTAATCAATCAAACTTCATTTTTTCTGTTTTCTGAGAACATGTTTCTTGTTTCTTGATTTGGCACTCACTTAACCTTGTTCCCATCCAACTCAGTGATGTATGCCTGAAAATTAGTWCTTTTTGAACTGATAACATTTTGCTTTTCCACATCATCAAACTCCCAACTAGTGCTTACTCTTGTTTCCCATGTGTTGATGGTTAATATGGCTCCATCTAAGCTCAAGGTTTTCTGCCAGAACTATCACAGGTCCCGTGATTGGAGGACCCAGCATCCTATAGTCCATAGCACCAAATGGGAAAAAATAGGAGGAGCTATTACTACATCTGCCAAACTTCTGACCCATCTTGTCAAGAGTTGTACATTGTTTGACAATTACTCTCTTTTTGGGGACGGAGTCAATGATTTCAGCTCTTCTCTTTACAAACTCACAAAGGACAAGGAGGATGTTACTAATAGACAATTTCACTAAATCAATACTAATCATGATGTAGTCCCAAGAAATGGAATGCCAGAAAATCTCAACAACCAAGTGATGTATAATCCATCAGCAGAAGAAGTTAACCACAGCCTGATTCATTTTGAAATGAATGTTGTCGATCAGGCCAAGCAGCATATCAAATACTGCACAATAGACAGACTTCACCTTGAGTTTGACTTGTACAATCAGGTAACAATTCCCCAATCTTCTAAACCAAAAGTTGGATTTACATTCAGAATTTGCAAAAGTGACAATATTGGTTTGCCATACATCATGAGATGGGATACAAAGGACAATCAACTGAGAAGTCTCCCTTGCTTACCAACAGAGGTTATCAATTTTTGCACAAACAACGTGCTGGAAGCTGTCACCAGGACAGAGCTGAAAGGATTCACTGAACACAAGCAAATGGAATTGGCAACAAACAAAAAACATTCATTCCATGCACAGCCCTAATTCAAATCATGATTCTGGGGAAGAATGCCATGTTTGGTTTGACTTGTCATATATTTCTCCTCCATCTCCCAAACAAAAGGGGTGTCTACTATCCAGTGGATGCTGGTGATGATTTTCCTGTTCTAAAGCGCTATCCAGGCCAGATTATATGTTTTCTCAATATCAACCAACCAAATAGTATGCACTCAGTCAAGGGCTTTGATTTTCATGAAAAAGATTACTACACCAACATTTGTTGTTTTGTGGAAGAACAAGAAACATCAAGTCACCAAAGGAATGCTAATGGGAAACCACACTCCTTTGCAAAGAAGGGTGCACTGTGTGATGGTTTGTACATTTTTCCTTGTTCAAGCATTCACTCTGAATTGCTTCCATCTTCAATTATGGATTGAGTGATAAATTCTTTGTTGTTTGCAGCAGGGAGGAAGACTAATTTCAATGAAATCATGTTGGGTATGAGCTGTCTGAGTGTGACAGAAATTGTAGCAGATAGTTGCAACCAGACTACCTGACTTTCTGAAAGATTTTGTTTGTCAATGTAAAGGGTTGAACCAATTTATTTGTTTCGTTTTTTATCATATGAAAACAAGAATGCCGTTCTCACTTTTGGTGGGTCCTTCTTGCTGGTCTTTACTTAATATTTACTTCTTGATCTTTCTTGTGTGATAGGCAGATGTCAGGTGTGGTGAACACAAGTTCTGTCTCAGTTGGATGAATGAAGATTTGTAGAATGAATGCAATCAAACAAGTGGGAACAAAACACACAGAGCAATCACAGGCTGTCCAGGGACTTGACAAGCAAGAAGCCTTGTTTTGGTAACTCCTGCTACTACTACATATTGCAAACATCATGAACAATTGCAATTACTTTGGTTACTGATAGGATATAAGAATGAGGAAATGGTCATATCTATTGTGCATTTTTGAGTGGGTTTTTGACATAGGATTCAAACAAAAAAGGGTTCTTTGAAATTAGAAAATACTAGCAATGCCGCATGAAACCTGAAGGGAGTGGGGAAACAAATTCTGAGATGACACAAAAATCTTGTTTCCATACTATGAATGCAAGTATTGTTCATAGGTATGGAAAGAGGGCTGGACAAGTACTACATTTATACAGTGGATATGCAAATTAGCCACCTGGTGATGCCATGGGCTGGTGCTGCAGATGGACTCAAAGTGGAAATCCAATCCTTGGAAGAATGGTGGCTCCAACAAGAAATCTTCCACAATAGATTGAAGGCAAATGAATATCTGAATGGGGTAGTAGTAGTAGTACTAGCTATATTCATGTCTTTGCACCTGGTGATGGTGGGAGGATCAGGATTGGTGTAACCACCACCACCATCAGCCAATTGCTGCCCTGGTACTCAGCATGACAGTACCATAAGAAGTGACTACTGGTGAGTGTATGACAAGATGACCTAAGTGTTGGACAGCAACTGTGCTGGAGGAGCAAGAAAGATTGTTGTTGATTCTGCTTTTGGCTTCCTTCTTGACAGGGACTTCCTCCTCATTCTTCTTCAGAGGAGTTCACAGACAGACCCCCCTGAGGGTGAGGACACTCTCTCCTTGTTGAATAGAGACACCATATCTTTGAGGCAGATGCCACCAGAGTGGGTGCAGTACTATGAGGATGTTTGTCCAATGAAAAAGTGGTGGTTCTAAATAACTACTACTAGTTCTAGTTCTACTAGTAGTAGTAGTTCTAGCATGTACCAATAGTGCATACGTACGCAGTAGCAATGATGTGCACTCCAATCCCAAGCGCAACCGGGAATACACTGGTTTGGGCCAAGACGAAAAAACCCGGTGTGTTCGAAGGGAATGGACCAATACTTCCTCTTGAAAAATCACATCTGCCGTCACCGGACCAGGAATTTATCGAGCATCGTGTCAAGCGTGTGTCACTGGTTCMTCGTGGTACGTGGTTCGAGATCGTAATTCATGTTCCGTAGAAAGACGATTAAGTGCGAATCCCAGTAGCGAAGCATTCGTCGAAAACGATTGGCCAGRAGGGGTTCGAAAAGAACACATTTTAGAGCATCTTGGAAATGGGCACGCTTTTGGCACGCTTCCGACCAGCGCCCAACACAGTTTGGCTATCGAAACGCGCTTGGAGCTGCGGTTCAATCGTGTGGCATTGAACTACGGTAGCGCGTATGATACATCTCTGAACACGATTGCCGTACGGTACAGCAGTACGAGTAGGCCCACGACTACGAATGTACAGTACTAATTTGTACCGTACCGTACGGTACTGTAGTCATCGTACYGTGCTTTCGTTTTATTTCTTGCCAAAATTGATTGATTCGTTCGACGTGGAGAGGCAGGAAAGGAGGCAGGGGTCCGTTTTTTTGCAATTGCCATTTCGCGCTGTTCGGTTTTTCGGGTTCACGGTCTTCGGGTTCACGGTGAACGCGTTCTTCCAGCAGATTACGACCGGGACACATGCCGCCCACAATCTGTTCCGGGGACTTTTCCAGAATTAATAGAAGTGCTTCCAGTTCGTTCGAACCATTGCACTGCATTTCATTCATTGTACAGTATTCCAAAATGGCGGTCATACCAGAAAACCAGGAGAGGGAAGAACGGCTCGAGACGGTTGGGTTGCAGATGGCACCGTCCGAGAAACGCGGCAGCGTCCGGGGCGAGAACGAAACCGTGGTTTCGTACAACCAAGGGAGCTTTTCCCCGTGTGGACCGAGTCTTGGAAGCAGCGACAAGGCCGAAACCACTAGCGCGTCTTCGGTCGTCTCGTTTTCCTCCTCGTCCTCCGAAGAAGAGGGTTTCCAGCTCTATTATTACACCCGTGCTGAGATCCTGAGGCACAACACGGAGACGTCGGCGTGGATCGTTGCCGGGGAGGACATTTACGACGTGACGGACTACATAGAGCACCACCCCGGGGGAAAGTATTCACTCATGAAGAAGGTCGGGGGTGCCGTTGATTGCACGCAGGACCTCTTGTTTCACTCGAGGAGCGGCCAGAAATACTGGAAGCAATTCCTGATAGGGAAGGTGACGAAAACCCCTTCGAAAAACGGCCGTCCCGTCGAAAAGGAATGGTGGAAGTTCTGGGAGTGAAGCGGAAGGAGTATTGCGAAACCTCTCTCCCCTCGTTTGGCCCACGCCTTGGTGTTTAGGAGACAAGAGGGCAAACCCAATGTCAAGCCCAAGGGGTACAGAAAGGGCCCGCTCCGCTTCGGCATTGGTCCCTGCAAACAATGGCAGACACGATCATTTCGAAYACGCGCTGCTAGATTCGATCGCACGACGCAGCCGCCCCGAGCCGCAACCCTGCCGGGGGCTGCGGGGAAAATCCAGGTGGTTCAAAACAAAGAGAGAAGGCCTATCCGCACGAATGCATTCTGTGCTACTAGGACATGGTTCTCTCGGAAACAACGGAAAGYRCGACACGCAGAAGCCAWTTCCATCTAAGCCATGGAACGAATCGAACCAAGCCAGGAATCACGGTCAAAGCAACGAACAAATACGGTTTTTCATTGAAACAAGTTTGACGATTTCCGGTGGAGTCCTCGACGGAGCCCATGCCGGAATGCATTGGTCTTGAGAACGAGGACGAGGCCTTTGGGATGCATTTTTTAGGCAAACAGCTACTGTATTCAGTAAAGAAGTAAACCTACTCTGCTTGTTCTGCGAAAGCAGGAAGAGTACGTACTCGTACTCGCAATCGATCGAAACGAGGTCTGTGATGAAAAGAGTCAGGGAAAAAATGGCCTCTCCAACTTCGCTTCGTTGAAACAGACTTTCTGAACTTAAGTACGGTACCGACCGTACTGTACGTACCGGTACTTTTTATATTGCTACTAAAATATGGCTTTAATAGGGTCAGTACTGCAATAGCTACTACTTCTACTGTATGCGCAAAATGCAACTAAAATTGCATTATCATTATTGCCTCCATGCAACGAAAAAACAGTACMACATAGGCCTACCCCCTAAATACTGGTGTACGGCAAACCATTACTCCTTTATTTTCAACCGTATTGTTTTTTTTGTGTGCAAAATACATAGAAGAAACGGTATTGAGATTTTATGTACTACTCTTACTCAGTAGCTTGTTTGTTGCATTCTCAACCGTTGAAAACACGCACGCAGTGCAATAATACAACACGGAGACGTGGTCGTGGTGGGCCTGCACGTGAAAACTGCACATGAAAACTTGAGCTTATTCAGCTTATTCCCCCTTCAGCAGCAACAAGCAACAACAAGCAAACAGTAAACAGTAACAAGATGACACCACCAGCACCACCAGCACAACAAGATGGACGCGGGCCCGGAGGACGCGGACCAGTAGCAGTACGCGCAGGAGCACGGAGAGCACGACGCGGACGTCGTGGCAGGAGACAAGAAGAAGAACTCCCTCCGCCCAACTTGTTCAGGGTCGCCCGTGAAGCTTTGGAAGAAGTTGCCCGTGAGCAACAAGAAGCTGAGGAGCTGGTGCAACAGCTACGGCGAGGAGCAACAACAGGAGGACGCGGAGGACGCGGAGGACGCGGAGGGCGTGGAGGACGCGGAGGACGTGGAGGTCGTGGAGGTCGTGGACGTGGACGTGGACTTGAGGAGGAATCGTCGTCTGCTGCTGGACGCGTGGTTGCTCCTGCTGCCGCTGGAGCCGATCCCGAGGAAGCTGCTGCATTGGAAGAGCTCATAAGAGTGTTGGATGCAGAAGAAGAGAAGGAAGAAGGAGATGATGTCTTATTTGCTGATGATGGTGCTGCTGCTGACGACGGTGCTGCTGCTGACGACGGTGCTGCTGCTGACGACGACGATGCTGATGGAAGTGAGAGCGTTGCAACAACACCAGCAAGGAAGCGTCCTGGGCAGGCTCCCAAACCACCTCCTGKGGTTAATATTCCAGGGCAATGGAAAACTTACCATTCAATGTTCCTCAACTTCATGGATTTTGTGCATGGAAGGCGAGATGGGATGAGTGATAATCCTCCCACTGAAGATACAAGATTTGCTAGGGACTACGTGTTTAGTGATGATGAGCTTTCTAACATCACTCCTGATCATGTTTATAGATTCCTTGCGCTCCAG
>CAACVS010000616.1:34015-61521 GCA_900660405.1 Pseudo-nitzschia multistriata | reverse complement strand
ACTGTGCTGGTGAGTAGGATAATAGCGAGGTGTACGTACGTAGACTTGTACATGATTCTATACTGTTGCATTTTTTGTTGCATTACGTTCAAATACCCCCACTGTATTAGTTTTTGATAGAACGACCCACATGTTAGAAGACGAAAGCGTGCGGGTGCAAGTTTCTCGGTGTTCCAAGGTTCGGTCTTGTTTGTTGAAAATTCACCACGAGAAGAGTTTCGGTCATCTGCTCTCCGATGATGTCAGTGCAGATTCGGTCGTTGCCAGTCCCGTAACAAATACTTTTATGTCGGGTTTTGAAAAGAATCGGAGGTAGAATATAGAACATACCTAAGTAGATTAGGGATGGGGGATGTTTGAGCGCTCATTGATTGATTCCTTCAGCGTCTGTCGGCGCAACGCAAGATACTGTACCTGTTGCTATTTGCTATCAGTCCGTTACTCGTACGCTACGTACGTTCGATACGATACGTACCGTAAGGCACGTACTCGTACTGTGCTCTCAGAAATCCGCAATCCGCAATCCGCAATCCGCAATCCATAGCCTCGGCTTGGTGGGGCAGAACAGAGATTGGGGCAGCACGATACGGCATCGACCAAGCGCTCTGCCGAACTGGTATCGTGCTCGTATCCGCCGCACCATGCAGCACAAGCGATGGAAACAAGGCGACGGGGACGCCTGCGTTCCCAGGAAAGGGACCAGTGACGATCACCCACCAACCGATGTTTCTCGGTGGCTCTCGGCCTTCGGGGGAGAGTCCGTTCACGCGATCCGGGGGGGGGATCCCGTCTTTGCCCGCGGGGGATTCGGGGAGGTTTCGATCGCTACGTGGTGCCGCGGGAGCAAAGACGGCGGCCSCGATTTTGYGGACGAGGCCAACGACAACAACAACAACGCAAACAACAACGCAAAGGCWACAAAAACGGCCCTCGCGCCGAGGCATTCGTTTGTCGCCGTGAAAACGATCCACAACGCGATCGAAGTTGGTGGYGGCGCYGGAGCCGGCGGTCCGGCCCGTCCATCGCCGGGAGAGAAGCTGCACGCGCTTTYCGACGAGGTCCGCAACGAGGTGCGGGCCCTGCGGCTCCTRGAGGGCCACCCGAACATCGTGCCCCTGGTGGCCGTCTTTCCCGGAGGGACCTCCGGCAGCCTGTCGCTCGCSTTCTCGTACGCCCCCATCGATCTGCGCGAGGTGCTGGAGGAAAGRCGGCGGGCCTTTCGGCAGCCGCTCGCCTTTCGGTTCCTAAGGGCCGTCCTCCGGGACGTCTTTTCGGCACTCGTGCACTGCCACGCCAGAAGGGTCCTGCACGGAGACGTGAAACCCGGAAACCTGCTGGTGGCGCCCGACGGAACCGTCCAGCTCTGCGATTTCGGGCTGGCGAAGCCCTTTGGTCCCCCCGGCGACGGGAGGGGGGCAATCCCCGCGGCGGTCGAGGGGGAGCGGCAGCAGCAGCAGCAGCAGCAGCAGTACCCCACAGCGACAAACAACGACAGGGGGCTGTGCACGCTGCACTACCGGCCGCCCGAGGTGCTCCTGGGGGGTTCCGCGGGAGATCCCTCGGTGGAYCTGTGGAGCGCGGGGGTGGTTCTGGCCGAGCTGGTCGCGGGACGACCGCTCTGGCAAGGGCGAAACGTCATCGACCAGTTGTCCGCCGTCTTTGGGTCGCTCGGGACGCCCGACGAAACTACGTGGCGGTCCGTGACAAAGCTCCCGGACTACGGGAAACTCGGCTTTGGCACGAGGCCACCGAAACCCTTGGATCGCGTCCTGCCGAGGGCCGCGGAATCGCAAGAGCTGGTCGACCTCGCATCGAATCTGCTGGTGCTGAATCCGGAACGACGGYTCACGGCGAGCGAGGCGCTGCACCACGGTTGGTGCGGGGGRARCACCGCGGGCGGGCCTTCCCCTGTCGTCGCGACCCGCAGAGAGGTCCGCGACGAGCTGATCGTGCCGAGGGAGATGCAGGTGCCCCCGCTGCTCTTTCCGGGAGACCGTGTGCTGGTCGGAAAACTAGGCCTGGGGATTGCCGCATCGAGAAGGTCCGTGAACTCGAAACGATCGCACGGCTGCTGGCAAGGCCCGGTCCTGCCTCCCCCGGTTATATCGGAATAGCTGCCGGGTACGATGGCATTGGCATTGGCATTGGCATCGTCCCAAGCAAGCCTTCGGCGTTCCCATACGAACCGCAAAATACTCAGTAGATCGAAATTAAAAATCCAAACCTTAGAGAAGCTATTCTATACTACAACATGATACGCACARCACYGTGTTCAAAGGTGCAAAATGCAATTCGACRAAAAAYGAAWATTCATTATTATCAAAAGAAGATATTCTCGAAAGAATCGGGATTGAATTGCCCCTGGGTCTGTGTGTTTTGTTGCTGCTGTTGCCTCTGCTGCTGCGCCCCATACATTTCATTATTTTGGAGTGAATGATGGAACTGATGCTGTGGTGGCTGTAATTTTGATTGCTGATGCCCTTGATACGATGTTTGATTCAGWTCTTGGTGCTGCGATGCCATGGCCATCACTGGATGCATGGATTGGGTGTTCGAACTCGATTGGCTAGGTTGACGGAAATCGAACTGGGCAAAGTTGTTCGGTTGCTGCACACTGCGCTGCGCAGAGAACAAATRGACACCTTGTTGGTTCCCGACTTCTTGCGCTTGSGTCTGTTGATAACCCATGGCCACGGCAGGACGCGAAATGGTTTGTGGCTGCGGAAGAGACTTCGCTTGATGACGATGAGAGTCGGGATTGGCAAGCTTTACACCGTAAGACGGATCATACGCTCTGCTCATCGACATCGGTGGGTTCAAGTAGTTCATGCCACCGTGCGCATATTGATCGTTGTGCGACYGAACATGGTGTTGSRGTTGATTGGCAACTCCTCGGACGGAAAACGGGCTTTGGTTTTGTCGATCTGARTTCAAGTGCTGAGCAGCATGCTGGTTCGATATAGGACTTTGGTGACTCAAAATGTTCCCGGTGTACGTACCACCAGAAGCTTGYCGGTTCCCGTTGGAATTGCCAAAGAGAGCCCCAYGTGATTGCATATTGGGTGGATAWGACTGAAAGTTCTGGTTTTGAATTCCTGYTTGCTGCATTTGCTGGTAYGCTGGTTGTTGATCTTGCCGACCTAGCATCATATTTTGATACGGCTGCAATGCGTTACCTGATGCCAACTGTTGTSCGCTGTTGTCGGGAGCTAGAGTGCTTGATTGAAAATCTAGCTTTCCATCGTATTGTCCCGCAAGCTGGTGCATAGAAAATTGGTGCTGATGTTGTTGCTGCGCCTTCATATTTGGTGATTGCGAAAATTTTCTTCCTTGCTGCGTGGACTCCATTGAAGAAAATGCTCCTTGTTTTGGCACTGGCACTGGCACTGGCACTGGCACTGAGCTACTGAATGCATTATTGTCTCTTGAAAAAGAACCGTTGAGAACGAAATTTTGTTTGCTTGGTGTAGAAGATGATACAATTGACGTTGGATTTTGAAGCCCAATCCGGCTAGGATTCACTCCTGCCGACTGTTGCGACTTAATGTCAAATGACTGGCTAATGAGGCCCATCTGTCCCGGAGCATTGTTTCGCATTCCATATTCACCGAGCCTTTTGTCGAAGCCATGACTACTCTGCGCGGACTGTATTTGATTCGGGATAGATTGGCTCGAGAAAGTATTATCCTCGAAAGGGAATTTGTCGGAAGGAGAAACATGTTTGGGGTTGGGGTTGGGGTTGCCGTTGCTCATAGAAAGTTGGTTTGGTCCCTCCTGCTCATTAGACCCAGGTGCAATCGTAAAGCGAGTGGCAACATTTTGTCCAGAGAATGAGTTCACATTGTCGTCACGGTTATCATGAATTGCCGAAGAAGAATTTGATTCTTTGTTTCCAGCATTTGCACTCGTAGCAAACGTAAGATTTTCAGAATTACCCATGCCGTTCATTGTAGGTTTCTTTGATTGGCACCTTAAAGCAACCTTGTGTTCGTGGTCAAACATCCTTGTAATTAGTTGCTGGTCGGTCATCACTGACTCGTTCAATTGACGAAGCTTGTCCATTATCTTTCTGAGCTGCACAAGGGTTCTCTTTCTGATCTCTATCAATTCATTATCGGGTATGGTTGAAGATCCTCGATTGATCCAGGAGGACAACGCATATTCTGTTCGCAATTCGTGTGATTCGAATGCATAGTTGATTTGTTTCTTCCAGTTACTGACATCTGACTGAGCTTCAAACTTTTTCATCACCAAGTCACTAGCTTTCTGCGCATGGGCTTCRGCCAATAATCGGGCTTTTTTCTTAAGTTGTTGTTCAAGCCTTTTCTTTTCTTTCTCTTCTTTTTTCTTACGCTTGACAGCTGCACGGGCTGCCTCTTGTTTTCTCTTATCTTCTTCGGCCTTCTTCACAGCTTCTGCAATGCGTTTATTTCGCTCGTATTCAATCAACTTTTTCTCTTCACTAACACGCTTCAGTCGTTCCTCTCTTTGTCTTTGACGACGGAGGAAGAGATCTGCTATCAGTGACGATACATCCAATTGCTCAGCAGGTACCCAACAACCTTTATTCGTTTTTTTGTTCACCACGAAGTGTTCAAGAGATCCAGAAGACGGATTTCTCATGGTAATTTGCACAACCTTGAGATTTTTTGTCTTTCCCCGCTTGGTTTGATTCTCGSACTGATGAATCATCTACGTAGCAATGGAACATGCTGTTAGAATTGAGCGAAAGCAGTAGTCTACAAGCACACGATGAAGGGGAAAAATCACTCACCTCTCGATCTAACGACGATTCAAGAACTCTTATTAGATGCAAAAGCTCTTCAAATCGACCGCATGACGCGACTCTTTTCCTCCAAATGTGACCATAGCATACTTGGGCAACTTCATGATTGGTATGGTAACTTAAGTTGGCCGCTAGCGCCGAACCAGCATTTTTCGCCAGCCTTTTCATTTCTGAATGGGAAAGATGGAATGTGAGTGAATGTTTAGAAGAAAGGAAGATGAACAAAAAAGCGAATCCACTTACCACCAGGTGGTAGATTTCCAATCGTWGGAAAAATTTGTCTTCCAGCGATCGGCCAAATCCCCTGAACCGCGTACTGTCCCTTGACCAACTTTTCCAAGCCGGGTATTTTCTCTTTTTTCGAATTCTCAATCTGCAACGCCATGCCCCCAAGAGGCTCCATTGTGGAAGTACTTAAATCTCCGGCCTCCAAAATGGATGCATTTCTTGAACATTCAACCGAAAATTCAGAMGAAAGACGACCTGAACGTCTCGTATGACGTCGACTTGAGGGCTCTCGTGGCCTTGATTTCGCTTGCCTTCTCTTCTTTTTCTTCGCAGATGAGGTAGGTGTAGAGATTATTGTATCAACTTTTTCCTCATTCAAATCATTATCATTCTCTGCTTGCTTCTCTTCAGTGGTTTCCATTTGTTTTGAAGAAGAATCTTGTTCGGCTTTTGTTGTAGTGTGACATCCAKGGGCTTCGTCTGATTCCCCTTTCATTTTGCTCTGGTCTGGATCTTCGGGTTCCTTAAATATSTTGACTAAATTCGTTGCATTCGAACTATTTTTCATAATTTCATTGTTTGAATGAACAATACCAACAGGAATTGGGGGCTTCGGAACCTCTGGTTTCTCCTCAGTGGATAACAATACGTCAAATGTGCCGTTTGCGACATTGCTTTCAACACGAGGCATAGAATTYGMATTTATTTGGTCTATCTCACGATCATCGAATGAATCTGGAGTTGCTTGATCAGTCGTTTCTATTCTGGGAGAAGCATTTGCTTCGTTCTTCGCAATACGTTCTGGATCGGTTGTTTTCGTATTCAGGTCCTSTGCTTTCGATTTCTTTGGTTGCTGTTCTACACCAACACAAATTGAAGGTTTAGACGTTGCAATGAGATTCTCAGTTTCAAGTCCTTTTGCTCTAGATGACGACGTAAACTTCTTTCGTTTCCTCTTGCTTTTAATGACGCTAATCTGTTTCGCAATGAAGATATCGGATCGAATGCCTGTAGCGAATGCCATCAAATCATTGTCACCACTGATACAAAGGTCAARAATCATGTTAGAAGGTGTCATTTCCCATCGATGCTTCAATTTTTCCTTCTCTTCGCTCCAATCACTTGGGAGAACCTTATAATTTCGATCTGAAGTCGAACCTTCCGAGTCGTGGCTTTTTGACACATGACTGTGAACCCAAGCACTTGTGAATGCTTTGGCGTGGATGGCGTTCACCAACTTTAGTAGCAGACGGCTCAAACCTCGAATGGATCTAGCGCTCCTTACTCTGGATGCCCATATTTCACTTCTACTTTTCAAATGACCGCCTTCCCAAAATTCATTTATCATGCAAGACTTTTTCAAAGTCAGTTCAAGTTTTAACATGTAGGTTTTCAGAATTTGAAACGGATCAAATAAAGTTGCTTGTGTCTCCAAACACCTGGAGATTTCTGCGTCGAGGGACATGTCCTCAGACAGGATTTCGGAAAGTTTTGATGTGTTCAGCTTATTGCATTCCGATTCGTAAGTCTGATGCATCATCTTTGTCATATTGTGAACAGCCCCAACCTTTGTGAGGAGMGAAATCGGTGCACTGTTATATTTATTTCTGTAAAGACAAGGGTTGAATGWCGCGATGTCATTGAAATAAGTATTCAATGACGGAAAGGAAGAAGTTTGATCGGCAGAGGGGACCTGTATTAGAGGCCAGGCTTTCGATACCCTTTCACCAACTTGAGAAAGCAAATCTTCAAGGTCTTTTTTTGACAGTGCTGTGTAAGGTTTGAACTGGTTAGACGAAGACAATTTCCTGCAAAAAACGAAACCGTGCACAACTAGAAGTTCCTTTTCTTTCAAGTTTTGTTGGTCTTTGTTATTTCTTGACTCTGTGGTAWTTTTGACAATGGCGTCACCAGATCTTTTATTGTCTGAAACCCCTATAACCGAGGGAGGATTGTGATTTTTGAAAGAAGATTGAWGTWRTAGTGGAGACTCGCTTACAAATCCTTGAGAGGTGCAAGGAGATACTTTGTTGCAACATTTCACTACGTCATCAACAGTGAACCAATCCAGCTCGCTCTTGCGTCCTCCACGCATTGTACCAAAAGTACAAGGGTCTACCAGACTGCACTCAGGGCAAAGCCATTTGCCTTCTGGTAAGCTTTGTCCCGCATTCATGTTGAGACAACCCCTATGGTAACTGGAMACGCAGCCGTCACAACACAGTAAGTCCCCCTCTTGACCACACACAGCGCATTCATCATTGTTGTCTAAATTTTTGTATTCTTCTTCGTCTGGTAAGCTACCATAAGGAGTTTCGTGGTATTCAGTCCGAATACGACGTTTCTGGAACTCTGCAGATATTGCGTCAACTGTCAAAAGCTCGTCTATGAGAAATTCAAGCATATTAATCTTGTCCTCAGKCGGAAGGCGATGATAAGGAATACCTGAACGCATAGCTTTCAAAGGTTTGAAATGCAACCATAAATCTCTTTCAAGCTCCTTTTCAAACAAGTCCTCCTTATCACTTCTCTTATGAACGCTGTGGTGATCGTCATCACCGAGGACTTCAACATTGGTCGCTTTTCGCTTATAACTAGACGGATCATACACAAAAGCATTTATTGCGTCTCGAACATCATCCGGCACTAAATAGGGSGCATCCAGCAGTTCCCTATGATCCTCAACTTCAAAGCGGCCCTTTTTWAGTGGATGAAGYTCTTGATTTGATAGCGCGTTTAGGAACTGTAGGTGTTTCAATTGGCTCGGGYTTTCTTTGGAAGCTCCGGAAGTAATTGAATTTATGCCAGCAAGTGTAATGGGCTTGCCAAAATTCTCAWTTGCTCGCGCTTTTATTTGCGCTTGGTAAAAGCGGTACTCTTGCTGCTGGAATAACGATTGCTGTTGATTGGATTGCTGCTGAAGCGGCGGCATTGTAAATTGGTGTCGATGCATGGGAAGGTTTGTTGTTCGTGATGCACCTGTCCGGTTGTGAATTGGCAATGCTCTCCGTGATCCTCGTGGGCGGCCCATCTTCTGCATATTGACACCGCTATTGAAGGACTTATTCGTTTTAGAATCRTCAGCACCCCCGCCACCTCTAATTCTAAGAATATTGTTRTCCGTTTCTTTCTCTTCTTCCTGTATCTGTTGTGACTGCTGACAAATCAAATCGGATTCAGTACACTTGCCTGGCTGSCCTACGYTTGTTGGATTCGGTSTTGAACTATGCTGACCTGGGGTTGCCAACACATGCGCCCCRGGCTCTGTCACAACTGCCGCCTGTAGGGACATCATCGCAGTCGGGTCATGAATATCATGAGTTGCTCTGACTRCCAACGAAATGTCAGTGGAATTGTTTTCTGTATTCTGATTGCAATTGGAAGCGTTGTGAGAATCCGACGTAGAATTYAAGAGTAACTCCGACGACGATGATTCTTTGGGTGCAATCGCTGGGTCGTGCTGAACGTCTGTGGTTGACTGTGTAATCGTATTCGACAATTCGGTTTCTTTCTTTGGATCTTTGAAATTGTCGATATATCTGGGAACGTCGCTATCTGTTGGCATCGAATTGGRTGTATCCGTTGGCCGAATTGGTCGACTACAGTCGGCACCGATCTTGGCTGTCGAATCCTTTTCGGATGGCATATCCATACCTCCATTAACCTTAACTAGGAGAGATGTCGTCATGGATAATCCCGAAGACAGAATTGTTTGCTTGCAATCAATGTTGTTGTTGTTTGYATTGATCAAGCCMGAAGCAGRGAGTTGGCTTTTGTCACCTAGGCTTTGTACTGACTTGGTTGGCTTATTCACGTCTTCCTTTTGATCGAAATTGTTTTGAGTTGTGGCGGATTGAGGCAATATATTCGGCTGTAACTCTTTCTGTGGCGATGGTTCAAGAGAAGTGATTCGAGACCAACTCGGAGTAGATCCATCATTTATTGCACTTGCTAGAGTTGGCGCTGATTTTGGTGGGGATGAAGTGATTCGAGACCAATGATTCGGGACCGATGCCATTTGTTGTTCTTTGTCTGTAGATCCCGGCATCGMMGCMTTTGGCATGTGTGCACTAATCGAAGGCTTGATTGAAATACTTCCGGCAGAAACATTCTTTTTCACTACCCGGCGGCGTTTYTTCTTTGGTTTTGGTTTATTTGTCCAATCTTCATCGTTGTCATCGTCGTCATCACCTGCCGTATATTCCTCTTCGGATTTTGAGTGGTCGGAGTGAAGCAAGTTGGTTGTTGCCGCTCGATCCGCGTCACCTCTCTCGACATGGYGCACTTGACTTTTCTTGGACAAAAAAWTTTCATCGTTGCTGTCCTGATATGACTCTTTTTGTTTAGCACACTCGCCTTTCCCCTGGCCGTGYGCTGTCTTTGCTTCTCGATATCCCGCCCGAAAATATTTTTTTTGATTCGCTGCTGGTAATGTCACACCGTCCGCGCACTGTTTCGTCCGATATTCATGCCCCGGAGAAGATCCGAATAGTCCAATGTTGCGAAAGTCAATGTAGTTCTTGTGATCCTGGGCATCATCACTATCTGGCTCGAGAGGCCCGTGATAGCTTGCCCATAGCCGGTCGGCCGTCAAGTGGCAATAATCATCGTAAAATAGTGGCCASGAGTAAATGTCGAGATGGGTAAGGTTGTCCCCYGCCAGCAAGGGCCATCGAATGTTGTCGTGTTGGCGTTTTTTGTGTACTCCAACACCCCCGCCACCAGCTTTGTAAGAGTACCCCATGTTTTTCAGTTTTTGGGCAAAGAGGATGCGCAGAATGGCCACRTGAACTTCTCCCAAGAGTCGAGTGGGGATGGGCAAATACAGAGCTCKCAAGAACACATTCGGGGCAAAAGGGGACAGCCGAAGTTGTATGCTAAGAGTCCTTAGCAAGGAATATGCTGCCATTGCACGGAATGAGAGTTCGGGAGGGAAATCGCCGGGCATTTGACAGGGTGCTAACTGTTGAGGTAGGGGTTTCGCTTTTGCTTTCAATTGGGCGAATAGGTCTCGCCGCACAACAGCACTTTTCTTCCTCTCCGTCTGCTTCTCCTGCATTTCGTTTTGCGGCAACCCAGTTTTAGAGCGTTTCGCTGGACGAKGYGCTACCGTTTCGAGCTGAAACGCAGATGCTTCGGGTTCAAAAATCATCGGAGGGCCATCCACTCCGGGACCATAAAGCGATTTTTGTACTTCCAATAAATTCTCCATGGTAACTAGGTTACCGAAGCGATACAGAGATCACTGATTCGATCGTGGAGTCTCCCCGGTAATCTTGAACTGGCTTTCTTGTCGCTTATCCTTTTTAACTCGTTGGTCCTTTTGTATTCATAGACAACCTTATTGTAAGGTATGGGATATTGCTTGATGATTTTTGGTTCGCAATTTTTTGTTTCGTTCGTTGGCTAGATGGCTTCTCGTATTCGTGAACGTAGAGTGCGTAMATTAATATTTTGTACATCAAGCAGCGGATGCAATTTACGCTATGTTTTTGTAACGCAACTCAATGGGTGTGGTAGTAATCGTACGTSCTCATCCGTACTGAATTCATAATTTAACCGCCCCGCCATCCAGCCCTCCCCCATCGTACCTATGGTAGAGAAGTACGGTCGCAGGKACGAAAGCTTATTTTCCTGCTACTTCCTCGGTATAATTTTTTCCGCGAATCGCTGCATTGGAACTAGGCAATGCAGTTTTCTACTGTGTCGACCTACGGGTATTGTCCGTCCACCTCGCTTTCCCACACAAACACGATCTCCATCGCACTTCCTTGTGAGCAAAATCTGGCGCGATAGAGAATCGAGATGCGCATTCCATATGGTATGAGCAGCAGATATTATACATACTATACCTACCGTACGATACAAGGTTGGGTTGTCTTCTAGGGCGAGAAAGCTTCTACCTTATGTTGTACTGTACGAGGTACGAACCCAAATTTGTGGATGGAATCTGGATCAGATTAGTCTTTTGCGGTGTGCTGCAAGTGGAAGTCAAATTTTGAATAGCATATCAGCAAACTCATCTTGTGCCACCACCATCTCATTCCCGTAACTTTATATTTCTTCAGAAAAAAAAGGA
Source organism: Pseudo-nitzschia multistriata (assembly GCA_900660405.1). Classification (NCBI taxonomy): domain Eukaryota; phylum Bacillariophyta; class Bacillariophyceae; order Bacillariales; family Bacillariaceae; genus Pseudo-nitzschia; species Pseudo-nitzschia multistriata. The sequence continues at coordinate 50,428 of CAACVS010000616.1, read as the reverse complement.
GTTCAACATAGTACATGCTCTACATTAAAAATTTGTTGATACCATGTTTTTACATTTTTCCAAACCTCAAACTCCCTTATTCCTCTAGAAGGACAATTCCAGTCGAATAACTACTATTTTTGTACTTTTCTATTCTACTATTCGACTTCCATGATAATGAGTATTAAAACGCACCAGTTTTTGGCTGTGAGAATCTAGCTTTGCTTGCTTCTTGTTAATGCTACAAAAGGACCAATCAGGATTAGAGAGTCTGTTAGTCAGTAAGTTATTGTTCTTCAACAGCAAAAACAACACCAACARCAAAGGCACCAAAAGTGCCAACAGCATTTTGGTGGTACAGAACCAATGCTGCTTCTTTCTCAGAAGGCAAATCATGCTGAAAATGTTGGTGGGGAGCAACAGACAGCAGTAGAGCTCTATAGAATTTGTACCAAAAAAATAATGATCGTGGCATCATTAAATTCACTACTACTATGTTAAKCAGCACTTTATAAGTAGTAGTGGTGGGGCAATCAATTGGWACTGGTACTAGTAAAAGTAGTCTAATAAACAGGGCATGACTACTCCTAGTTTAGCACATTTATTACATTTATAATGATGGGAATCCAATTTTTTATGGACAGATGGCAGAGTATGCTGGCTTRATGCCAGTCTYTTGGGGAATTAGGAATCTCAACTATATGTCCCTCCTGCTCTTTGGTACTCAGAATTTTACAACAGACTCAAAATTTTGATATGAGAGTCCCATCATAAATTATCTTTTTTGGAAAGGGGGCAGTGGACCCATCTCAAAAGCAATACACAGCATCTGTAACCACATGATGTAATAAAGTAAATTTTTGGTCTTTCAGTCTATCAAAAGTAGCACTACTAGCACATTTGTAATAACAGGAGGAATCACCCAATAATATCCTGGACTTTTTAGAGCTGTCTTTAAATCTAGTAAATATGGACTATGAAGAAGGGGAGGACCCTTATCAAATTGTCTAGTTATTGCTTGCAGTCGCGACACATAAAATGTATTCAGAAGTCATTTTGAGTTAATTGGCATTGAACATAGTAGTATTACTTGGTTTTATACAACAATAACAAAGATGCTCCTTCTTGTTGTTSTTCTTCTTTGCTACTTCTTGAAATTTGACAAGCATGGGATTCCTTCTACTACTATTGGAGGAGATGATACTAGTAGTAGTATCAGTGCACAGTAGTACTACTATAATAGTAGTAKTAGTAGYAGTACTTCTTGTTGTTTCTGTCATTCTTTCCTWTGGGAGTWTTACTTTGACACTACTAGTAGTACTGATGTACTAGTATAGAGAAATTATTAAAATATTTATCAAATTAGTAGCACTGTGCTACTACTAGAARGCAACAAGAAGTACTTTACATTGGAACTACTGTTGCTATGATACAGTACATACTGATAAGTTGGGGTATTAAAAAAGGAAACAAGAGATCAGAAGAATTTGAAATTGTTTGTGATTATGAACCAAGGATTATTTGATTCACTTGATTTGTCGTTTTGATATTGTTTCACATGAGTAAACTCCAGTGTGAGCTGTAAATTAAAGTAATGAGGTTGTGAATGAACTCTCAATCACAGCAAAATACCACACACACTAGCTTATGCTGCAACAATTTATGACATCAGCTAGAATTGTCTGTTTGGAAGCTTCATTTTCTCGGTCACCTCCAAAAGTGATTGATGATGTGCTCCTTGATAAGTGGAGGCCATCAAAAACCATTGCGCGTACCTTTGGTAGCCTCTGTCTCTACATCTGTCACACTGTGAAGCAAAGCTCTTGTCAATTGAACATTTTATAGGCAAACACAATTGCATACGATTGAGAACGAAGCAATGATCACGTTTTCYTTTTTTCATACTCTTTCTTCACCTCTCTCAGTTTCTGCACTGCCTGAAAAATGTCCATTCGTTCATGTATATCAGATTTCCAGCATTGCTCCATCACGTCCACTAGTTTTGATTCGATGAAGCTCCGCTCCCTCCATCGAGGGTCTATCAAGGCCCTTGTTCCGTTTATAACCATGGATTGAACCGACGGGTCATCGTCAGTATCGTAAAATACCCAAAGACCAGTCAATAGGCCATAAATATTGTTGCCGAAAGAAAAGACATCAATCGCCTCGTTCAAATAGTCTTTGGCATATTCTTCCGGGGCGCGATACTGAACAAGTAATAATCAATGTAAAATATCTAACAAGTGAGACTGGCGCGGTACGAGTATATTGTTTCTGTTCAAAGTTCTGAGTTTCACGCTCTCCATTGTCCACCACGAAGAAGACACGAAAAACTGGAAAACAAGTACTTACATTCCCATAGCAGTGGCCGTTGTAGTAGCGGCAATATTCTTTTTTCTTCAAGTTGAATTCCATGACTTCCGCCCGATTGAAATCTCCTAGTTTCAGCCTGCCATCTTTAGTTCTCAACCATTGACAAAGTTGAACGTCATCGTGAACTCTGTATTTTCAATAACGGTAAATATCCGAAGATGGATAGGGAAAAAACATAGACACTATTAGAAGCGAATAGAGCAATCATKTGTAGAGAGAAGACATGTTTCCGGCCGTTTGTATTATCAACATTCACTTTTCCTGAAGAAGAAGTACTCACATAACGCCATCGCGAAATCCATGCAAATCGGCTAAAGATTCTGCCATTGACAAGGCCATATCAAGCTTCTCTTCGACTGTATAATTATTMAATGGTTTAAACCCATCATTATAGAGATCTTCTTGCTTTGCCATACCTTTTCCATGGATGATGACTTCCTCTACTTCATTGGGAATAGCCTGTATTGATAAGATAGTAATTTGGGTGAGGTACAAAGCAGAGCCTCGAAACAAATAAAGTCATTGACAAACAGACGCCAATCCATTATCAACTGGTCGCGTACCTCGACCCAAACCGAAGTCCCACAGTGACCATAAATATCAATAATTCGAGGCGAAGCTGTCAGTCTCTCCATTACCATGGCATCGGCCAAAGTGTTCCAGTATGTTCTTTTATCATAATCGTGTTTGTACCTCGTGATCTTCAAGACAGTTTTCACATCTACTGGGGTTTGCTGGTGAATCACCCTAAAGAAAAACGTGAGATTAAATCTTTGACAATAATCTTGTATYGGCGTGCAACAGCGGATCAATAGTAAGAACAAATGATAACTTACCAGACATCACGATAGTAGCCGTGACTTATGTAGAAATTGTCGAAGGGCTGGTCGTATCCGGGACTTTTAGCAGCCTCTGGATCATAATCTCTTGTCAAAGCGATTTCGTGAATCGAATTCTGCGAAGAAAATGTACATTTGCGAAATGTTMAGAAAACAGTRGAAGTACCTGCCAATAATCATTGCACGCCTCGCCAGCTACACGGSTGTACTGCACAAACGATAATGAATTGACGTACGCATTGTGGGTAGTACCGTTTTGCCCAATTCGGTTGTCGACATTTCCGTTTTTCATCCTCGCGTTCTTCGGGGAAACGATCATAAGTATGAACATAATAGTCGCTCTCATACGATTCTTCCCAGTGAGCGAGAGCTAATTTTTCATCATCTRGGTTTATGGTTCTCGCTTTTGCCAACAACTGAGTGCTGTGAAGTGACGAAGAGAATAACATCTGGCTTTCGTCTACGTCTTCAACTTTTACGGTATCACTCTCTCTCTTTAGCATCACGTCCAGGTCTCCAAAGTCCGGCATACCCACTGAGTTCAAATCTAAAGTGGRGTGAAAAAACCTCCTGAGATGTGACCATCCACCGATATCTTTCCTAAAATCCAAAATGGGAATCGTAACGGGAATCTGATTCACCATTTCGTCGGTGAGAGGACGTCCCGGTGTCGAGAAACCCAGAGAACGCCGAGTAAACTGGGATTCTGCATCCGAAAGTGAATAAATGGCGATGGTCCCAACCCCAACCACAAAGAAGAGTGCCCGTGCCATCTTCTTCTCTCTTCGGCGAAATCGCCACCCGTGGATGCACGAGTAGGCCGCATTGAACATGCAGAGACAAGGATTCAAAACGAATTGCCCAAAGGAACAGGAACCCTGAAAGATACGATCTTCGTTGTGACGGTGACCTTTGTCGTCCCCAGCCGAATCATCATAGTAATATTGGACAGAACCACTCTTTTCCCCGCCGGGATGTACCGACAACGGTGGAGGGAGATTCTCGTTCGGTTGGTTCGGTTTAGCTCGCCGGCGTCGATGATTCTGGWTGAATGATTTTGTGAATGGCGCGTCAGTTTCTTCCATGGTCTGGTATTTCCATCTGACAGTCGTCAGAAAGATGATATTCTCAACGAGGTTTTTATCTATTCGAAACAAGAGAATGAAATGAAGGGTGCGGAACACGATATGTTCGTATTTTCGCAAGAAATTCAGATGGCTATTTCAAAACATGAAGCTTTTTTTCTCCTTTGAGACGGAGATCGCTTCCTTGTACGCTTTGATACTGTTAATTCATAGCCGGATTCGTACCGGTACGAAGCTGTTACTGTTGAGGCAACGGACAGAACCAGGAGCGAGGGCATATTCATGAGTCGCAACAGATGATCAGCAACAGATGATCAGCGAACCATATTGTTTCTACGGACACAAGGCAGTGGTGGCTGAGGTGGCGCCATAAGCGCAAGTCACTTAGGACTGGTGGCGATAAAATGAATATCCATATATATATTGTGTATGAATGARCGATGAGACCAGTGATGTTGGTGGCCCGGGACCACAGGAGATTTCTAGCATAACTGGGGCATGACAGTCTCATTCTTTTTAGTTTTATCTAGTTAACAGCGTTTTAACGTTTTAAGACTTCCCACGATAGATACAAGTACTGTAATCGTGTGGATTCAACATAAAACTAAAAAGAATCAACAAGCAGCAGCAACACTAACGCTAGTATGAGTGAGCTCATAACGAAGCAAGATGACAATAAGACTCCCGAAGCCGCTGGCGGGAGCGCCCAATGGACGAGGCAAAGACAGCGAGGTGGGAGAARGAAGAATAATCGACCCACTGGTAAYAARTACCACACTAGCTTCACTGGAAGATGCTCGGATCTGGACGGTCACATCTTTCACGTGGGTCCAGATCAAGCCTCAAGGTTCATGAGAACSAAGACTGAGCTTGTGGACTATGCTGGAAGAAAATATGGTAACAATGTCCGTAGAGCTATCGAGGACATCAAGTGTGTTCGGGATGTGCTAATGACAAACATCCTACAAGTCGACGTCAACGAGGACACCAACGAAATTCAGGTTGCTCTGGCTAAAGARATGATCAAACAATACGCAATAAAGGTGTTGCGATATGAGGACAATCTCAAGAAGATGTACAGTGTGATCCACGGACAGTGTTCCGACGAGATGATGCAGAAGATAACAGCCGATGAAACGTACCAAACGGTGAAGGAGGACACCGACACGCTGGGCCTACTAATGATCATCAAGAAAATCTGCTACAAGTATGAGTCGCAGCAATTTCCCCCACTTGCAGCAGTGCGATCACTACTGCAACTGGCCAGAACAAGACAAGGTGATTCTATGACAGACATAGAGTGGTACAAGCTATTTGAAAACATGGCGACATCAATGACCGCATGTGGAGGCAACATGCACCTCCCAGGAATCGAAGAGTACATCCTACAAACGGAGTTCCCTGATAAAACACCAACCAAAATATCAGACGACGAGCGTGAGACTGTTAACAAGAAGACACAGGACCTCATGCTGGCAACCATCTACATAGAGAACGCCAACCACGGAAGATACTCAGAGATCAAGATCAACCTGGAGAACGACTATCTGATGGGGTACAACAAGTACCCGAGGGATCTAACCGAGGCCCATAAGCTATTAATCAACTACAAACATGCACAGAAAGGGGGATCACACGGCCGCAGTAAAATGATCAACACTAACGATGGGGTTGCATTCTCACAAGACGGAAACACACGACGTGCAAGGGACAAGAGCAATGTGACCTGCTACCGGTGTGGAAAGACCGGACACTACGCATATGAGGACGTGTGCAACCCAGTGGATGTAGAGGAGTACAAGCAGGCCAAGGAGAACCGACGAACAAACAACACCGCAAGCAATAACAAAACCACTGGGACACCGGATGAACAGACCAGTATGGCCCAACTCAACTTCGACGACGCTGAGTCAGATGGGGACAGCGACTATGATGACAACCCATACAAACTGATGTTCTGCACAATCGGTGCAGATTGCAGGAGTGGGCTGACGATGGGGGATACACCCTCTATCAACTATGACGTGATACTCAGTCAAGCCAAAGGACAGATAAACAAGGATTGGGTCCTACTGGACAACCAATCAACCGTACACGTCATGTGCAACCCAAGCCTGTTGAGCAACATCAGACAGGTCAACAAACACATGAACATATTCTGCAACGCGGGCGTGGCTAGAACAAACTGGGTGGGCGAGTTCCCAGGAGTGGGCCAAGTATGGTACCACAAGAACGGCATAGCCAACATCCTGTCTCTATCCAAGGTCAGGAGAACCAACCGGGTGACATTCGACAGTGCAGCCGATAACATCTTCCGGCTGTACAGCGTGGACCAAACACGCTGTCGTGAGTTCAAGGAATCACGCCGTGGACTGTACTACAGCAGCATGCGTGAGACATCTGTGGTCCTAAACAACAATGGGATAYTGACAGTAARCGATAACAAGAAACAGTTCTCACAACTTGACACGAGGCGTGCGGAGAAAGCGAGGAGGCTACAGGACATCCTCAACGTGCCAACCAAGGAGCTACTGTGGCTGTTGGATAACAACCACCTGAAGAATGCTACCGTAACTCGAGCGGACTTGAATGCGGCACAACAAATCTTTGGTCCCAGTCTTGTGGGTCTGAAAGGCAAAACAGTCAGGCAGAAAGAGGATCATGTACGTGTGCACATCACGCCATTGCCGGAGGGAGTATTGGAGCGATACTCAACGGTGGAGCTGGGCGCTGACATAATGTATGTGAATGGGATACGATTCTTCATCACTATCTCCAGGCACATCCAGTTCGGTACCGTGGAAATGATTGCTAACTCAAAGGCGGCCACAATAGTCAAGTGCATGGAGAACATCTCTAGTGTGTACTCCAAGCGTGGTTTCACCATCACAAGCGTGAACATGGATAATCAGTTTGTCCCAATTGGGGTTCAAATAGCGGCAACAGGCGTGACACGAAATTTTGTGTCCAGGGATGAGCACGTTCCGGAGATTGAGAGATATATACGAACTGTGAAGGAACGGGTCCGGGGAATACAGTGCACCCTACCATATAAGAAGTTACCTGCAAGGGTTACAACAGAACTAGTTTACTGCCAGGTGTTCTGGTGGAACGCACTTCCCAAGCGTACTGGAGTATCCGGCTCCATGAGTCCAAGGGAAATCATAGTGGGGCTCACAATTGACATTACGAAGCATGCACAGCTACGGTTTGGGGAGTATGTTCAAACACACGAGCCGACTGATAATGACACAGGCCATCCCCGAACAATAGGAGCACTAGCCATGAGGCCAACAGGAAACTCGCAAGGGGGACACTACTTCTACAGTCTGCAATCAGGACGGGTTATACACCGGAGCCAGTGGACCCGCCTACCAATGCCAGAGGAGGCAATAGAACAGGTCCACAAGATGGCAAAGGGCAGCCCCGAGGGGGTTGAGTTCAGGGACCGCAACGGTGAAATGATCGGAGAAGAGACACAAGCCGCCAGTGCGGGAGACAATGCAACAACACCTGAGCACACCGCAGAGGCGGACGGAGAGGCCGACATTGGATCAGTCGGTGAGTCGCCACAGAACACTGAGACCAACGACCATGCTACCGGAGTGGTAGATCTCCCAGCAAGGAACAGTGAGGACAGCGTGGATGCACTGGATCAGCCCGTAGAAAATGTACCGAGCGGTACAGATGAAAACCCGGACCGCGACGAATCAGCTTTGCAGGAGCCAGGGAATCACACAACACCAGTTGGTTGGGAGGACCCAGAAGAGGAAATAGTGTTCACCGATGAGGACAACAATCAGGGTGACTCCGACAGTGATGACGAGAGCGAAAGCGAATTGGAAACGCAGTCGTACAGCCTCCGTGGGAACCGAGAGCGATCATACGACCACCTCAAGACTGTAGGGTATCTTAACAACATGACAGGGGAGCCTGAAGGGATGCCCCCAGACGAATGGGCCCTCATGCTCCACGCGATGCTAGAATTTAGCAGGGACGACGACCAATTCATGGAACATATACACGAGATACTATTGTCACAGTACAGTCTCAAGGCAGGGATCAAGCTGTTTGGTCAACGAGGAATCGAGGCGATCAAGAAGGAACTAAAGCAGTTCCATGACCGAGAGGTAGCAAAGCCAGTCAGCTCGGGAGATCTGAGTGCTGAGCAAAGGAAGCGAGCCTTAGCTTACCTCATGTTTCTTAAGGAGAAAAGGACCGGGGACATCAAAGGAAGGGGATGTGCGGACGGCAGAAAACAACGCGACTGGATGCTCAAAGAGGACACTACATCGCCCACAGTGTCAGTTCAAGCCCTAATCCTCTCATGCATGATTGATGCATGCAAAGGAAGGGATGTGGCAACCGCCGACATACCAGGAGCCTTCCTTCAAACCGAGGACACCAGCGGGGAGACTCACCTCAAACTCGATGGGGTTATGTTAGATTTACTTGTGGAGGTTGATCCAAGACTGTACAGCAAGCATATCAGGGTCGATCGACGTGGAAAGAGATACTTATATCTGGAGTGCCTGAAGGCAATATATGGGACCCTCAATGCAGCATTAATGTTCTGGAAAAAGCTAAGTGGAGACCTCAAGCAATGGGGATTCCAGACAAATCCATACGACTGGTGCGTGATGAATAAGACAGTGGGAGGTAACCAGTGCACCATCCTCTGGCATGTGGACGATATCAAGATATCCCATGTAGACCCAGGGGTAGTAACCAGTGTGCTGGAGCAAATCAACAATAAGTATGGAAGAATTACACCGCTCGTCACCACGAGGGGAAAGGTACACGACTATTTGGGAATGACCATTGACTTCAATGAACTAGGACGAGTACGATTTACCATGCATGATTACATCGACAACATGCTCGACGAGCTACCGGACGGGCTCACCTCTGATAAGACAGCTGTTACACCAGCAGCGGACCACCTATTTCAGATCAACAACACAGACCCGATACTGTTGGATGAGGACCGGAAGGCAGCCTTTCACACTAATACTGCGAAACTGTTATTCCTCGCCAAGAGAGCTCGACCAGACATACAACTCCCCGTGGCATTCCTGTGCACACGCGTGAAGGAACCAGACGAGGATGATTGGAAGAAGTTGGATAGAGTGATGTGTTATCTGAGGGGATCGATAGGGCTACCGTTGGTCCTGGGGATAGATAACTCGGGAGCCCTCAGGTGGCACGTGGATGCAGCATTCGCAGTACACAAGGACATGCGGAGCCACACGGGTGCAACCATGACAATGGGACAAGGAGCAGCACTGTCAGCATCATCCAAGCAGAAAATCAACACTAGAAGCTCCACAGAGGCTGAACTAGTGGGCGTGGACGATGCGATGACACAGATAGTATGGACAAGATATTTTCTCCTCGCACAGGGGTTCCCAGTGAAGGACAACATCATCTACCAGGACAACCAAAGCGCGATCAAGCTTGAGGAGAATGGCAAACGATCAAGTGGGAAAAGAACACGACACATGGATATACGGTACTTCTTTATTACAGACCGGATCAAGGCCGGCGAAAGCAGTGTGGAGTATTGTCCAACCGCAGCGATGATTGCTGATTACTTCACAAAGCCACTGCAAGGAAGTCAGTTCCGGGAACTGCGGAACAAGATACTTGGAATTGCCGAGCTAGATATCCCACAGCACAACCGATTAGCAAAAGCAGAACTCAAGAACCGGAAGGATAAGCGGGCAAGAAAGGCCTTGGAGGATGAGCTCACCAGGGCTCAGCTCGAGTCGACTGAAGGACACTCACATGCTGCAGCCGGATGAGCTCACAGGAGTGTGTTGAGGCAACGGACAGAACCAGGAGCGAGGGCATATTCATGAGTCGCAACAGATGATCAGCGAACCATATTGTTTCTACGGACACAAGGCAGTGGTGGCTGAGGTGGCGCCATAAGCGCAAGTCACTTAGGACTGGTGGCGATAAAATGAATATCCATATATATATTGTGTATGAATGARCGATGAGACCAGTGATGTTGGTGGCCCGGGACCACAGGAGATTTCTAGCATAACTGGGGCATGACAGTCTCATTCTTTTTAGTTTTATCTAGTTAACAGCGTTTTAACGTTTTAAGACTTCCCACGATAGATACAAGTACTGTAATCGTGTGGATTCAACAGTTACTTGTTCAAAACGAACGACAGAAAACACTTTTCATGTTAGAGTATGAGAGTGCGAGTACGTATGTTCCTGTACTCGTACAATACAATGCAACAGACCCAGTGGTACTTTCATTTTTTTCATCACTTTTAATTTCGTACTTTGTACGACGAAGTGATTTAGGCTCACAACTCCTCGTACTCTACAAGAAGTAAGTGAATAGTGGATAGCACACGTGCAGTATCAAGAGATGGACCAAACTCTGCCGTTTGTACCATAGTACCGTTACAAGCAATGAATAAGGAAGCAATGTTACTTTCCTCACTTGGAAAAGTGAGAAGGTCAATGATTCCCAAAGAGTACACACTTGAACCCTGTTGCCATTGACACTGGAGGTATGTGGAGGTGTAATTCAAACCTATCAGTTTTGATCTGTGAGTGTTTTGAAGAAATGGAAACAAAACTTGAAAGAGTTTCAATGCTCTTCTRAGTCACATATCATACGAGCTCGTAGAGCGAATTTCGGAAAAAAGAATGGATATAGAAAGTATAGTAATAATATAAAAGTATGAATGTTACCATGGTGATCATACTAGAACAATAGTTATATTTTGTTCCATTAGAAACGTAAGGAGACGGAGCAGATAAGAAATTTACATCGAAAGGCAATCAACTGCAAAATAGTAGTAATAATGAATCTTTGGTGGTGAGTGAAGGCCGCACGATAGAAAACATTCTCGAACATTGCAGGAAAGATCGTCGGGCTTATCTGAATTCTCGCTCACCAACTACTGCAACTATTTCGCCGTTGATGTGTCAGCCACATCCTTGTCTTCGTCATTTTTGCAAAGAAGATCCGATGTGTCCTCTGTTCCGTAAATAGTTTCATGGACCCACAAAGGAACATCAAAGCACCCTCGTTGGAGTGCAGGATGGTAGTAAGTAGTTTTTGCCCCGTTATTAACGATTTCTTTGTATCGCCTCAACACCGACGCCGACTTTGACGCGGWAGACGGATTCTTTTCTCCTAAAAGCAATCCGATTTGACCCGTTGGATAGGAGGTAGTATGAATATTTCCGTACCTGGATCTCTTAAAGCCACATGCTTCCATTGTTTTTCTCCACGTGACAATCCCACTTAGAGACGTAGGGACGTTAAAGGATTCCGCCTTTTTCACAAGAGAAAATGATGGGCGAAAGATTAGTGCAGTCAATGAAATAAAAAATAATTACMAATTGCCTGTTTWTGAAATGAAACGAGCAACGAGTTCGTTTCTCACCTGAATATTGAGAATCCCGTTAGGTTTCAGAACACGGTGCATTTCGCAGATGTGCTCTTCTTCGTATAAAACACCAGAAGGCAGCGGGACCATAACTCCGTCTTCACCAGCAATCCAAGGATCGGACGAATCTTGAATGATCACGTCGTAATAATTGTCCGGTTTGTCCCTGATGTACTTGGCCCCATCGCATATGTGGAGATGGGCCCGCGGATCCTTCCAAGCATCCCCCCATTGTGGAAAATAACTTTCACAAGTTCGAATAACCTCTTCGTCGAGATCGACGTGATCGACGTGTTCTACGCTTGGGTGCTTCAAGACCTCCTTGAGTACATAGCCATCGCCACCTCCAACAACTAAAACGCGTTTCGGGTTTGGGTGTTGAAACATGGGTACGTGAGCCATCATCTCGTTGTATGAATCGGCGTCCCGCTCCGTCAGTTGAATCACCCCGTCTAGTACCAACATTTTGCCAAAGAATTTCGATTGGTGAACCTCAATTGCTTGGTATTTGCTTTGCTTCGCAAACAAAAGTGAGTTTTCCACCATTTCGATTGACTGATAAAATCCAATAGAGGGCTCGAGCTCCCCGATTCGATTCAAGGGAACTTCGTCAGGAGCCTTCGCTCCAGCATTGTTTGTAAGAGGTGTGCCGCTTTCGGCGAAAGAACAAATCAGTATTTGAAATACGGTCAAAAGCTGGATATGGCAGATAACAACCCTTCCCAAACTATTCATTGTCATTATTAAATAATCCTGGCAACAAAATAATACGATGCAGAATTCCAGATCAATTCTGGCTATTGGATGTGGATTGTGGGGGCTAAGAGACACTCTCTTCCTCGTTGTGGTCCTTCTCGAATTGGCCTGGGTAATACCGTGTCGATGACCTTGTGTCCTTTTCTATATCTGTCTTTGCGCTCTTCTCTTAGTACCTTTCTTTACTACCGGGATTATTACCGGGATAGTCAAAGAGGACAGTGCAGGGAGAATGGTACTGCTATGTATTTGTTGCAGAGATATTGTTGTRCGGTATGTAACGTTCATTCGCTTCGATACTGGAGACCCGAACGATCGTTGATAAAAAAAAAAGACACCAAAAATTCCAAAAACCGAACTTGGAGACTCGAAATGGTGATCATTCTACCTACAGTTTTCCCTGAACGCGGGTTTCATAAGAGTTAGTCAAGTGCAACGCCTCTTTTAGTGAATGATTCGCGCGTGCATGACTTTYTAGTAAAGAATGAACGTGATGTAATCAATTTACTGTATCGAAGTATTTTTTACACGGAACTAGCTTTCCTTGAAWAAGGTTTTCAGAGTTGGTTCGTTCCCAAGTCCCGTTGGCGTGCTAATTCACGCACGCGTGACTATCTCATTTMAGAAAATCGTGTTGGTGCACGTGTATGGCACGTGCATGAGTATTTTTTCGCCGGAGAAGTAATTTTCTTCCTGCGCATACTGCGGTACTCGTACCATACCGTACCGTAGGTAACGTTAGGACAATGAGCGCTGCTGTGATCCAAAAATTCATGGCCCAGGAAAAAAGGAAAAAGTTACTGAAGTATCTCAAAACTACCAGGCCCAAGAAGAAASGAAGAGAATCATTTCTCTTTGTTTAACAATGGGCAATATTGACAAAGCAAAACAAGGAGAATATTCCCTCTACTTCTTGTTTCTCTTTGTTGTTTTCTCCATGTTTAATTAATAAAATAGAAACAAAGAAAAGGAGAATATTCTTCTTGCCCACCAGCAGCACCACCACCAGGCTGTCATACTTGTCTCGTCCTTGTTGTTGTTGCTGGTGTTATTGTTTTCTTACTACTACTACTAGTAACATCAAGAAAGTCTACTACTACTCCTAGTAGTAGTAGTAGTAGTAGTAGTAGTAGTAGTAGTAGTAGTAGTAGTAGTAGTAGTAGTAGTAGTAGTAGTAGGCAGTCCTCTTATTTTTGTTGGCAGCAACAGTCTTGTTCTTTGTGACGTTCTTCCTTGTCAAAAACTTACAGAGAGCCCTGTCCAGGAAGTTGTGAAAGTAGAAAGTATGTGGGGGTGCCTGTCACTACTAGTACCTGACCCTTGAGGGGAAAATGTAACAATATTACTACTACTAGTAGTAAAACACCAACTAGTACTAGTACTAGTACTAGTACTAATGGATTTGATAGGCTCTCAGAGAGAAAATTCAGCACAATTCCTACTAATTCTAGTAGATTAAGTATTTGAATAGGGGTCAGGGGGTCTCTTCAAATCTACCTCTACTAGATTTAGAATGGGATTAACAAATGAAAATTTTAAGTCTGTTGTTGTATGATGATTCAGCAGCAAGCTCACCAGTACTAGTAAAAGCTTTTACTACTAGTCATAATAATGTGACAAATATTCAACTTTAGTAATTCAGATTCTAAATTCATAAAAATGCTGTTAGTAGAAGGCCAAATAAAATTTTATTCCCATTGCTCTAAATGCCCAGTTATACTAGTACATTTGCTAGAGGAACAGAAATCACCCAATAAGTAGTGCTAYTAGTTGAGGTTATCATTCTTTTCATTGTTGTGCATGGTGTTGATCCCCCAAAAACATCAGTTTTGCAATGACAGTATGAATAGGGACAAGAATAAATCTCAAAATTGCCAGTAGTTGTAGAGTGGGAGCGATTAGTACTACTACTAGTAGTACCATCATTGGATGTATAGTAATCTGATGCATATTTTGTCAGTTGGAATCCATCATTTAACAATTTGTGTTTTGAACAGGAGGCAACAAGAACCCCAAAAGACAATTCKAAACAACAACAGTACAAAATTTCAATGGTTTTTGCTTACACCCCACCAGCAGGAGACACAAGGAGAAACAAGATCTACTGCAGAATGATGCTGGTGGTCTTTTCACCACSAGTACAATAAAGAGGAGATGACATTAGTGTTAGTATCAACACCTATATCAGGCTTGCTTAGTAATTATCAAATTAGTACTAGAAGTAGAAATGATTATTTGGAAAATCTTAAATTTATGTTTAACCTTTTGAACAAGAAGGATCCTAGCTGCTCAGGGGGGGGGGGGTTGTCACCTCCCTCCAAGGAGGGGGTGTGGAAGAGTGACAATTCAAGTAGAAACAGTGGTTAGCTACCTTGAAACTACTGGTACTACTATTATTTATAGTAGTAGATTTATCATCACTACTATTGGATAGTAGTCACACCTACATYATCAGCATGATGCTGTACATCATGAACGACATCCTTGTTCCCAGTAGTACTAAACTTGGTGGTATGACCAAAATGGATCAGGTTGTTCGGAGACATGCTGAAACCTGACCTGATGGTCCCAACCAGAAGAGAGACTAGGATTCATCTGTAGTAGTAGGAAGTAGTATGATGTGTCTCTCCAAAGGAAAATCATTATTACCGCCAGGGATCTGAACATGCCTACTAGTAAGGTAGTTCAGCTTACAAAAATGATCAAGAAGTTCTTGATTGGTAGGCAAGAGGCCAACAGTCTTTGGTATGCTGATGAGTTTGGTGATAAAAATGATAAATCAATAGGGAGTCAAATAGCAACAGGAACATCATTGATCCTCAGCTCCACCAGCCTTCTCAGACASGATTTACCCACCAGGATACAATAATACTACATACATACTACACTGTAGCAACTACTAGTRCAAGAACTGTAACTGTTCCTGTTGTGTCAATACTAGTAGTAGTATCCAGTCCTTATCCTATCAAGAAGAGAGGAGCATACTCAACAACAAGAGCCAGCACCAGCAAGGGCATTATTGTAATGATGTAACAAAATGCAGAGGAAGATAGAAAAAAAAGAAGGATTATTCTGGAAGAAGAAAGGACTTCCAGATGCAGACCTTGGATGCTATCAACAAGAAGATGTAATGGTTCATTSTTTCAGCTTTTGCTAGTTCTCACAAGTGAGGAGAGAGGAAGAAGCACCACAGCCCAAAGTCCTCCAACAGTAAATCCAAGAAACCTTATAAATTCCAACCATGATGAATTAGGTTGCATCATACTAATTTKCAAACTGCACAGCAAACAATAGGATTTATGGTGAGGATCAAGCCATTTCTATTGCATGTCATTGCTGGTTCTTTGTTGCTCTTACATGTACCTTTCCTTATTAATTTCTTTTTGATGTGTTCCGCRCCAGTTTCATACTGAGCATGAACACATTCAACAGTCTGTCCCAGCACTACTCAAAGCATGTCTGATCAATTGCTAAGTTTACGTCAAAGAATATTCAAACCATTATGCCCCACTTTATTGAATAGATTACATCAGCCATGTCAGATACAATTTATTTGACTTCCATCAATATTACCATTGCTACACAATTTAGATATATACTATCTACTTCTTATTTGATCTATCATTGATCTACATTAGTCTATTTCATTGACAGGAGTAACCAACAATCAACAGTTAAACATGGAATTTCTTCATTTGAACTGGTGCAAGGCATAGAAGATGTTTCGAATTAAACAAGTACTACTAGTACGCAATAAAAAGAAGGTCCAAAATAACGCACACTAAAAATCATATTTTGAAATTCACTGAGGTTCAACTCACTCCAGGAAAAGCTGTCTTGGTCCCCAATGGACACTAAAAATAGACAGGCATGTGAATTGAAAGCCAATTCAAAKAAGAAACTAGTAGTCATATGGGAGTAGGGGGGTCCTACCAGCWGYWRTWWTMWTYAWTAAKA
>CAACVS010000616.1:14843-32464 GCA_900660405.1 Pseudo-nitzschia multistriata | reverse complement strand
TCAAAGAAATTTATACACTTTGCATTATGAGCAGCTATTATTGTATCGACAGTACAAAGATACTGCAATCAAGGTTCTTGTTGTTCTTCATGGTGATGCTGTTGTGTTTCCACTAACTCTTCTGAGTAACACCRATGCAGTGCTTTTCAGCAAACAAAAAAAGATTCTCTAATTCATGCGCCGAGTAGCTGGGCCCTCCGTTAGTTTTTAAGGAAGACAGTCACCAACMAAGATCAGGGATTCCCATAGGTTTTTCCATGTTATAACAAAGAGAAACAAAGAGAGAATTGCCCAGGCAATATTCTCTTCTTTGTTTCTCTTTGTTAAGAATCGACGAATCAAAGAAGAGAAACAAGGAGAAGCAATATTCTCTTTGTTTCTCTTTGTTTAAACATACAGAAACAAAGATAATATTGCCTGGGCAATATTCTATTTGTTTCTCCTTGTATGAATGGGAATTGCTCCCATCATTTCACTATGTAAAAATACAGAGAATAGTGCCCAGGTTTAATTGACTCTGCTTAAACAAAGAGAAACAATGAGAAAATAACCCAGGCAATATTCTCGTTGTTTCTCCTTATTTAAACAATGTGAAACAAAGAGAAACAAGGAGAGGCAATGTTCTCTTAGTTTCTCTTTGTTACAACAACGAGAAACAATGAGAATATTGCCCTTTCTAACAAAGAGAATTATTCTCTTTGTTTCTCCTTGTTTCGCGGGGTGTACGGGAAACTATTTAATTTTTTTGAAAATTCTAACTGAGGGCCCAGTAGCAAACTGGAAAAGTTTTTAAATAGCTGAACTTTTATCAGTTTTATGATTATCTTCAATCAAATTTATCAACTACTTTAGATAGTTCGCATAGTCATTGAAGATCACTTTTCACTGGAAAAAATCGAGATCAACCTTAATGGAGATTCTACGCGTTGAAAAATGGTGTACTGTACTTAGTATCATTGTCTTTTCCTATTCTTTGTTGCAAGTAATCATTCGATAACGAGTTACGGATAATTATCAAATAGCTGTACTTCAGCGTCTTCGTCGACGCCGTGATTCGCTTGCCTTGGCTACGTGTTTCGCATTCGATGCCAAATAACCAGCGGGTGGTCTGAGCTTCTGCGCCAAACCTCCATGTGCTGTAAAAAAGTTCCTCCAATACTGCGCACCATCTGTCTTCCCTGATAGCCAGTGAAGAAACATAGGGTTTTGTTTCGATTCTTCCACTATTTCCGCTTTCAGCCCTAATACATCCATACAAGCTCTTCGATACTCTTTTTCCTCGTCAAGAGAAATTTCATCACTTATGTGATCTGTAACATGCCCCCCCTTTATCAAGTGCTCATATGCATCTTTCAATTCACGAAAGTCTAACTTATGGTCGTCTTCTTTCACATCCGGATGGCATAATTTCGCTGCCTCGTAGTAAGCTTGCCTCAATTCTATCACCGTAGGCTTGGAGTCTGTGGAAAAGCCTAGCATTGATTTTGCCCTGCTCGTCGTCACTTTAAATCTGAACTGATAGGCTTGATTCCGATGCGACCAAGTGTCATGGAAAGTTGGGTTTCTCGAAACAATTGCCCGGTAAGGAAACAGTCTCCTCATTTCCGAAAAACGTTCCATTATYTCGGTGTGCAATTGGAATCACCGATGCCTTGGTGAACGTTGCTCTCCTGTTTCCTCACTTCTTGAGAACCTGACGATATGTCTATGTGCAATCAATGTTGCAAAATGGCAATATTGACGCCCTACTATTGCTATGCGCAAAGCATGTGACCACCTCCTAGCAACCGTCCTCCATTGCGAGAGACCAGTTCTTAGCACAGGAAAATCTATTTTTTGATTGTGACGTTCTGATTCTGTGTCATTTCATCGGGCAGGTATTTTGTACGATTAGAACGTACGGTAGAACCGCATTTTTCTTTTTTTCGTAAAGGTTTTGTCTACCATATGAATCATACCTACACTAGATAAGTACGATACGATTGAAGGAGGGAAAGCTCCTTTTGGATAAGGTGACAGGATCGCCCAAGCATCAACAAAAAGTTCCCTCGAGRAGACGGTCACTCGGTATTGATGAGATTCCCAAAGATTGTTCCTAACACGCCATTGGTTCAAGAGTACTCGTAGTATTCAGTGTGGTGGCGAGAACTCTGAATTGACTCCAGTCTCCTATGTTTGATAATGTTYGCTGAAGAACTAAGCGGTAACGCCAGTCGTAGGCGACAGGATGCTAACCGGGAGAGACGTCGAAAACTGAAGCAGGAACAGCAAAAGAAAGCCCAGCAACATAAAAACGAAGAAAGGAAAAAGGAACATTCAAAGGAAACTTCAACGATAAAGACAACGGCAACAGCGACAACAGCGACAACAGCGACAACAACAACAGCGAAATCAACATCAATCGCACCGAAAGTTGGAATTGATGATCCAACCAATAATGTGAATTTCTCATCTGTCGACAAGAAGCTCTCTGCCGTGGAGATCGCCAACGCACAACGCCAACAACGGCATGAGGCGCAGGCCAAAAAGAAAGCGTCTACAAGGATACAATCCTTTTACAGGGCCCATAGGTCAAACTGTTTGTTGCTTTCTGAMCAGACCGCTCTTCTAACAAGCAGATTACAAGATTTGCATACATTGAGGGGTATTTTGAAAGCAAAGGCAAATACAAATTATATTCCGCCTCCAGCTACTTGTACGGCGTTCTGCCAACAGGTTCTCTTTTTGACTCAATCCATTCCTTACAAAGTAAAGGCAAGTCAACGCTGTGAGATCTTTACGAAGATCCGAGATAGTGGTAGAGACTCTAGATTAATACAACAAATCTATGATTGGGTCTTGATTCCTGGGCTTTCGTCTCCAGACGAGAACGTCAACCCATTTGCTGTATGGCTGCAGTCGCCAAACGGAATGAAGCGAATGAAATCTATGATTAGGCTGGCTTTATTGACATGCACAGATCCGTTGGTGGACTCAGCGGTACAGAAATCTTGTCTCGACTTTTTGAAAACTATAACAATACCAAAATCGATTGGGAATGCAACAACTCGCAACTCTGCGAATGATAGCACCGCTGCTATCATTGAATTTTGCCGTGCCCACTTATTGCCAACGGACCGRCCCAACGACCAARCGATAGCAACACAAGGAACTMCTCAAAACTTTATCTCGAAAAAATCCGCCCCTTTGGATTTGATATTGTTGTTACGGCATCACTTGGTATATACKACGGGTGGGGCACCTATTCCGTCAACKTCTTCAAAGCTTCGAGAGTCGTGTATATCCCCGAAAGAACGAGCCCAAGCAGACGCCCTCTTCCAAACTGTGCTGGCAATCATTCAAAATGAAGACTTYATTAAAAGTATGCATGCATCCATGATATCACGATTCGTTTCAGAACTTCTTACCATCCCCCTCTTGACATGGAAACTTTCCGATGCATCCACAAAACAGATCTTTGCACTTGTTAAATGTAAATCTTCRCGGAAGGATGTCCGACAGCCATTTCTCATAGTTTTGATCGASCWTTTTAYCAGTGTCCACCTGCAAATAATGAATGCCGGTGAYATTGAAGCGGTTTTGTGCGAAGATATTCCTCTGAAGAAATCCAGTGCTACCCCTATTCAGTGTCTCTTGGCCAACATGGTCCAGATCGGCAGTTCTTGTGCACTGATAAATGGGTTGCAACGTGACAAAATGAATTTCGAAGCTTCTGTCRTATATTTTAGATTTCTGGCCACGCTCGTCGATGCAATGCCAGTCAGTACCTTTTCTTCTTCTCGAGACTCTGTAGTGGAGTGGGTCACTGACGGTGGACATCATTCTCCGGTTGTGATATCTCCTATCATTCTAGAACATTGCCGCACATTGCTGACTGACAATTTCGTCCGAAGGCTATTTCTGTGTGCAATGGACCCAATTCGTTTTGGAACAAACGAGATATTGAAAAAGAAAACCGACAAGGATCTGAAAATGGAAAAAGAATTATCCGAAGTAAGGAGTAGCAGCGTAGCATCCTTAGCAGCGAAGGAGGCACGGGTTGATCGAAATAAATCTTTTTGGAAGTCGAGTGCCTGGGCACGGGGCTTGACTAAGGTTTCAAAAATGTTCAACGGTTCTCAAAAGGGTGCTGGGAACAAAATCAAGAAYTCCTCTGGCGAGGGCGGGAAACTTATCGATGCGTCAGCTGTTTCAAGGCGGTTGGCGATGGAAGGTGGTGACAGTAGGTCGGCRAATTTTGAATCTRTAGCTGCCATATCATCGCTGTCCACCACGTCGTCCGATAGTCGGAAACCGTCATCGTACAGTCCAGAATTATTCAAGGTTCTCTGTGGTTTGTATGGAATCATTCTTGCGCGATGGGGTGGGAGCGGTAGAGAAGACATCGTCCGTCAAACAAAAATAACGARAAAAGGTTCAAAGAAAGAGATCGCAACTTCATCGCAARAACCTTGTACACTGAATATTTTGAATGTTCTTTGTTTTTCAACAGATTTTTTGCGTTTCTCCTGGAGTATGATGCAATCTGAAAAGAACTCCTTCACTTGCGATCGGCAGCCTATCAAAAGCATGTCAATTCGTCCGGCATACGAGAAAAGAGGGCAGGATTCCYTGGGTGTTTTTTATTTATTTATTGAAAGCMTCACGCATCAATTGATTCTCACCGATGACACGGAAATCCATGACATGGACCGACCGCTGCCTATACATCAACTCCGGCGGTGCATAGTCACACTGAAACAACTACTGTACAAAGCATGCTGTATTGATGAAGCTAATTCATTAAACTCAGAATCCGAGCACGTTGCTCTAGAAGCAAATTATTTTGGTTTGGCTTTGATCAAGACTTCGTCGAAATGCCTGTGGGACCTTTACGATCGCTCGAGTCGCAGATTGATTTGCGTGCCCAATCTTTGGATCATAGATGATTTGATGGAGAAAGAGTTGCGAGCATGTAAGACAGAAAGTGACTATGTTTCTTTGTTGAGCGCTCCGGTATTGAGGGTTTGTCCGTTTCTTGTATCTTTCAAGCGWCGTTTGCGTTTATTCGAACGAATCGTTTACACAAACCGAGTTACAATCCAAGGAGAGAACAGTACGAATCCTTTTCACACGAATCCATTGAAACCAGGTATACCGGTTCGCATTACTCGCGGCCGTGTTCTGGAAGAYGGTCTTGTGACAATGAATAATCTCGGTAGAGACATGCGCCGGCGAATAGCTATCCAATATTACAATGAGGCTGGCGCGAAAGAGTCTGGTATTGATGCCGGGGGTTTATTCAAAGAGTTTTGGACAGATTTGTGTGCCATTGCCTTTGATCCAAACTACGCTCTATTTCGYGTAACAGAAGATAATTACATGTATCCGAACCCATCTTCTGGCGCAGCTCATGGCCTCGCTCATATTGATCTYTTCAAGTTCTTGGGACGGATTCTGGGCAAGTCGCTATACGAGTCTATTACAGTCCATCCTCAATTTGCCCACTTTTTCCTGAGCTTTCTTCGTGGCGATTATAACTACCTTCACATGTTTTCTGATTTGAGTACGATTGACCCCCAACTCTACAGCAACTTGATGTTCCTGAAAACATACGATGGAGATGCYGAAGACTTGTGTTTGAGTTTTACTGTGTCCACAGAAGAYTTTGGTGGAAAAAAAGAAATTCCTTTGATTCAGAATGGTGCAAACATTGATGTTACCAATTCGAATAAGCATCGCTATATTGGTAAGTGYWAATATGATAGCTAAAACGGAAGCTTGTTTGTTTCATCAAAACTTATTWTTTYAATCCCTGAAAATTCTTCATTTTCTGWAYATAATCACATCCGCAGGTCTCATCACAAAATATTACGTAGTCGATCGAATGAGGGAACAATCCGAAGCCTTCACTCAAGGCTTGTGGGAGGTCATTGATAAGTCTTGGTTACATATTTTTAATGAGCCCGAACTCCAGGTTCTGATCAGTGGTGCAAGCGATGGAAAGATTGATGTCGATGACTTGCGAGCWAATACACATTATGCTGGTGGATTCACCAGCATYGACAGAAATGTTGTTCGCTTTTGGAGTGCATTTTCAAGTTTGACTGGCAAGCAGCAGGCAGGTTTGCTCCGTTTTGTAACGTCGTGTGAGAGACCACCACCTCTRGGGTTTGCAACTCTTATTCCACCGTTCACGATTCAAAGGGTGGGTATATCGAGGGACGGAGACAAGCTGCCWTCGGCATCCACTTGCTTCAATGTTTTGAAGCTTCCGACGTATAGCTCAGAGAAAGTGATGAAGGAGAGATTAATATATGCAATCGAATCAGGAGCAGGTTTTGAGTTGTCCTGAGAGGTTGATAACATTTACCAGCAATGAAAAAAACTTAGGGATCAGAATGGAAGAAGCAACGTTCAAACACGTAGATCTTGCTATCAGCGTAGCTACTTTAATTTTTTGCTGCATGATCATTTAATAGTACTGTAGTTGTCAGACACTCGAAACGGTTTACAATCTGCTTGTCTGCATGAGTTACTACTACATGAATTCTTGGTGAAATAGTGTACCATTGTGTCTAATTTTGATTTTTTGCCAAGTTCTTGACTCTTCGTTCTTATTCCGAGAGCTTGGGACCACGTATTCATCTATTTGTAATACTTTGGGTCAAAATGTAGAACAGGGGACATGATGCATTTAAAAATAAATATTCATGCCAGAGATTTTAAATTCTCCCCAGGGTGATTTGCCATATTTCTTCTCTTCAAYGTTGTGGAGTTCCTCTGTTTGGCACTCACATGGCACATAGGAGATCCAATGGCAAAGGCCAGCTGTCCAATATTTGGAGCAACAAATGAAGTCATTGATTACAGGATAATTGCAATTGATATCCAAACCAGTTGTATCACTGAATGGTTTGATAACTGTCATRTTTCTCCAGAGAAGTATCCCAAAACTCTGAACCCACCAGTCATTCATTTCCAATCAGAAATTGAATGTCAGCACCTATTTACAGGACATGATGTCTCTCAGCATTGGATTACCTATCCCTTTCTCCATCCAAGTAATTATTCTCCAGATATGGTAGGAAGCTAGTACTTTATAGAGTTCTTTCTGAATTCATATTTTTCTTATGGGAGTTGCAAACAAATACTTTTATGGCCACTCCCTGTCCCAGAAACAAGCCCTGCAACAAGAAGGGTCAACCAGGTGAGTAAAAATATTCAACCCCCCAAACAAGATAGTATGTCCATCACATGCACACCTCTTTCCAAAAGATCCTCCTGAAGCTTTCCTCACTTGCACCACCAGCATTTGCATGAAAAACATTGCTGCCCCTACTTAAGTTTGTAATATCCACCTGGTCACTGATTTTTTACCAGTAAACAACCCCCTGAAGCAGAGTGTTACAGAAAATAAGCTGATGTTTGATGCATGTCAGTCATTAAAAAAGTCTGTTCTCTATCTCCCTGCTTTCCTTGTCAATCAGTCCCACCAAACACAAGCTATCAGACAGATCAATGCCTATTGGAACAACTGCCCATCCATGATCCTTTCTGATTGTTGTTCTCTGTATTTTCTTAGTATTTCTCCCTAACAATTCTGTAATACATACGAGAACACAGCAAGTTAGTACTATATACTAGTATATAAAAAGTTGATCTGTTGTAGTACTAGTAGTACTAGTAGTCAATTCAAATTAGTACATTTCACCTTTTGAACTACAAGCAAGAAGAGGTAGCTAGTACTGGAGAAAGCAAGACCAACTCCTTGTGCAACCTGACTCTGTTCACCTCCTTACTAGCTACTAATAATAATGCTAGTAGTACTTCTTGTTCTACTGGTGGTGCACACTAGTATTACTATTGTAATGTACACTCTCATTGTAGTACACACCTTGTACTGGTACAAGTATGTATGTACATAAGTAGTATGTACCTTTGAGGTACAGTGAATTGGACTCTGCAAACTGTAAAAGACAAAYCATGGAAGTCAAATAGAATTAAAGAAGTACCAAAATAGTCATTAGTTGACTGGAATTGTCCTTCTGCTGGAGCTGGGGAGGAGTTTGAGGGGGAGAACAAGAATAACGTAAAAAACATGGTATCAATATCTTTTTAATGTAGAGCATGATGTACTACTAGTAGGTTGACCATTGTTTTCTTAAGAAATATAAAGTTACAGAAATGAGATGCTGCTGGCGTGTGATGCTTTTGCTGGTGATATGCTATTCAAAATTTAACTTCCACTTGCAGTGCACCACAAAAGACTAAGCATGAAAGTCAAAACAATCATAAAAAAGACTAAAACAGTTTTGACTGTAATTGGTTCTCAAAGAGGAAGAAGGGGGTCTAGGAGTTGAATTTTGTAGAAACATGGTATACTCATCGTCTTTTAAGTCCTCATATACTAGCCAGTAGGGTTATGAAATGTAGTAAGAACACCAGCAACAATGAGAACACCACCCGCCCATTGTTGTACTACTAGTAAAACAGGAGCAATAATAAAATTACAGGAATGAGATGCCAGCATATAGTACTACTACTACTAGTAGTACTAGTAGTAGTACTAGTAGTACTAGTATAACAAGAAACTTGTTTGTAGTGTACTAGTAGTAGTACTAGTAGTACTAGTATAACAAGAAACTTGTTTGTAGTGGCACAAGAAAACAAGAGGCAGCAGTGCAGTTAAGAAACTTGTTTGTAGTGGCATGCAACAACAAGAGTGCAGAGGCTTCTCATCACCAGGTTGACCTCTCCCTCTCTGGGGGTGGGGGGGGGACGCTTAAGCAGTACTACAGTACAGTCATGCAGTACTAGTAGTAAGGGGGATGCTTAAGTACTAGTAGTACTACTTGCACTAGTAAAAACTACCTACGGTACGGCTGGTACCTCTTCGCTAGCCTAGTACGTACTCGTACTCCAGCACATCGACTTTCTCCACAGCCTCGATGCTCGAAGCAGACCAATCCATATTATATTACGTACTACTCGTACGTACGAATGGACGGTACATACTCATTCTGTGCTTGCATTGAAGATTGTGATCCAAAAAATAATCAGCGCCGTCCATTTTCAAATTTTGATGTTACAGTACCAGGTAACGTACAAGTTAACGGTACGTACGTGTAAGTTACGAGTTAATGTGGCACCGCTTGTGTTGTTGGACTATGCGACCCTTTGACATTGGATGCCAAAGATTTTCCAAACACTCGTCWCATCAAAGGAGTTTACAAGTTCCTTCAATTTGGCACAGATCGACTCAATTTTTCCGTCGTTCGAGCGCAAATCATTACCATGATGCCCAGTATAAGTCTCTTCGTGCTTCTCCTTCTGACGGCTCAAGTTCTCGTCCCGGTATTTGGCTTTTCCTCGATCGCCGACAGTCGTCACCACAAGAATCTTAGCTCTCGAAAGCCCCACGTCGGATGGACTACTGCAACTACCGCTGCAAATGCGGTTGGCTCGAAGAGTGTTGCGGAAACTGTCGATCGAAATGTTTTTAAGGACTATGATGGACCAATCGTCCTCATGGGATGCTCTTCCGACGAGGGAAAAGAAATACATCGCTTGGCCGAATCCTTTTTGTCTCAATATTACCCCGACGTAAATAAAGACGAAGGAATCATAAGCGCATCGCCTTCGTCGGACTTCAACGATGAAAAMWTTTTATCTCTAACATCGAGCGGGAAGGCTGGAAAGCAACCTAATATTGTGGTGATGGACTTTTCGGGACTGCAGGCGGAACGAGAAACCCGATTCGTCGAAATGGCGGAAAGCGTTTACGCAGAGAAAGGGCTCCTGTCCGTTTACGTCAATGTTGACGCATCCAGTACATCTACGATGGCTGATGACAGCAAGGACATCAAGAGCCGTTTGGAAGAGGATGTGTTCGTCAAATATTCTGACTACGAGTTGTGTATCAAGAACGAGGGAACAACGGCACAACAAAATTGGGAGCACATTGAATGGGAGCTCGCAAGGCTTATAGCACGTGCACGCCTGGCTCCGGCTATCCCTGGCGCATCCACACCATCAACAAACACGGCACACCTAAGTATGGGCGAGAACACTTTCTTCCTGTCCCTTAGTTTTCCGGAAATCAACCAGGTGGAACCATACGTCGAAGAAATGTGCGTCGACGTTGATGCCATGGAATATCGAACTGATCTATTGTCGTGCAGAGATTCTCGCTTTGATTTAATTTATGGAATGCAACTCCTACGGAGRTACTGCCGACCACATGTAGTACGATCACCTGCACTGCCAGTGTTTGGACAAGTACTAGAGGACGTCATGCCAATTGTCTACACAGTACGAACAGAACATCAAGCAGGAACTTATCCGGACGACGAAGACGGCATTTCGAAAATGTTTGATATTTTAGAATGGGGATTGCGGGGTGGAGTGGAGTGTTTGGATGTTGAAAGCGCATGGGACAAGGATAAAACGGATGCACTTTTGAATAGAGCAGAGGAAAAGTATTCAAGTCAAATTCTTGGCAGCCACCATGTTGTAGGAACCGAGATTTCTACGGAAGAGGCTGTTGGCCTTTTCCAGCAATGTGCCCTGGATGGTAGAGCTCATGGTGCAAAGGTAGTGTTGTCGATTGAATCACAAGACAAAGACAAAATGGCACATCAGGCCGCTCTTTTGTCCGCATCTCTTTCTGCCCGGGATGGTAAGCCCGTCATCCCCAACGTTTCGTTGATCCTTGGGGATGTCGGGCAGTTTTCCCGCATCATCAACTTGCCTTTCACGCCTGTGACTCATGAATCTCTACCRTTCAAGGCTGCCCCAGGTCAGCTATCGGCTAGCGAGATTATGGCGACTAGGGTTATCACAAAGATTGTCACTACGAAACGTTATGCAATTCTTGGACATAACATCGCATATTCGGTCAGTCCTCAAATGCAGGGCGCAGCATTTGCTGCCGCCAGATTACCACATCAGTACGGACGTGCAGATGTAGAGACCGTTGAAGAGTTTGTTGAATCTGACTTTTTCAAAGATGACGCCTTTGGTGGATGCAGCGTCACCATTCCGCACAAGCAGTCCATCATTCCTTATGTWGATGTCATGAGTGATGCGGCTTCTACCATTGGTAGTGTAAATACATTGGTTGTGCAAGAGCAACTCGACGACGCGGGAGATAGCATGAAACGAGTTATTTTTGGAGACAACACGGATTGGAAAGGAATCTTTAATCCATTGGAACGAAAAATTGGCGTGCGAACGGAAGACGAAGGATCTGGTGATTATGCCTTGATTATCGGTGGTGGAGGTACTGCCCGGGCAGCAGCATATGCGGCATCTAAACTAGGCCTCAAGCGTATCTATTTCAATAGAACTCCGTCAAAGGCACAAGATCTGTCGGACTCTTTCGGTGGAATCGTTGTCACTAGTCTCGAAAGCAGTTCGGATGAAGCAAGCGAGGGAAAAAGTCTTGAGGACGTGTTGCCAGATGGCGCATCGATAAAGGTTGTTATTAGTACTTTGCCAGCTGCCGCTGAGTTTGTCTTGCCAAAATGGCTATTGGAAAAGAAACCCGTTGCCTTTGATGTGAACTACAAACCGTAYCACACGAAATTGCTGACTCAATGCGAAGAWGCTGGCCTTCAAGTTGTCAGGGGATCTGAAATGCTCTGGGAGCAAGGTGTGGGTCAGTTTGAAGCTTGGACGAAAAGGACAGCTCCCTACGCTGTCATGAAGAGCGTGGTTTTGCAGAATTGTATCCCACAGGAGGAATAATCTTTTTAGGTACCGTACGGACCGCAAAAGTTTTGACTTTGCGAGTGCATTGAAATATTGCCAAGGCTTAATCCAATCACATTTTTATTTTAAGATTGGTTGCTTTGGGACTTTTCTGAACAGAAAACCAAGGTATTTATTATAGATGATATCAAACGCTAAATAAATCTACTTACGAATCGAGAATCTAAAACAGTCAATTTCTAATTTAACTTCCCCTTAAGGAACAACAATAAACTCGTCTACGGCAGACCTTCCGCACGCAAGTGCAGCAGCGCTCAAGTGYAGGGCACCGCKCAAAGAATCGAAGAATCGGGTGAGCGAGCCTGGAGATTCTTGCTAGGATTCATGCGGTTTCGCTCTATTCCRCTGCCACAAAGGGGCTACTAAAACGCCGACCAGGTATTTCTGCGCACCAGTCCTCTCGGTTTTGGAAAGGGATGGAGCAGAGTCATCTTCTTGGACTGTGCTTCCAGTGCCTGGTTTGCTTGCAGCACCTTTTCCCTTTCTTCGAAGAGGAGTTTTTGCTCCTCGCTCAAGAGTTCTGGCAGCTTTAGGAGATCGGTGGCACACGGTCTTTCTKGATAGGTTGGGTTCATCATTTTCTTGATGATCTGGAAGAGCTCGTTCGKCGTGTACGGCGGCRGCACGATGCACCCCGATCGCAGCGCCCGCCACTCGTCTCCATTGGGTGGCAGGGCTTTCGTTCGCCCCAGACAAACCTCGTAGACGGCAATTCCGAGCGAAAAAATGTCGCTCTTCGTCAGGTCTTTGTGGTCCCCCGATAAGAGTTCCATGGACATRTAGCGCGAGTCTCCCTCTTCGACGTCGTGCGACGAAACCTTTGACACCAATCCAAAATCCCCCAGCTTGAACAGGCCGTTTTTCAGCTGCACGAGCCGACCCATTGTCCGCAACAAAACAATCGGCATTGGCGTTTGGGACAGCGGCAACAACAAAGCAAAAAAAAAGAAAGAAATCAAAAGACAGGCGTGAGAAATCACCGGAAGCAACCTCAACCCGCGCGGGGAACGGACTTTTGTCCGGTCGTGTTTTTTGCTGTATTGAATGGGACTCACGAATATGTTTTCCGGCTTGATGTCCAGGTGGACCATTTTGTTCCCGTGGATGAACTCCAGGGCCAGCAGTATTTCCCGCAGGCACTTGAAGCGTGTCGTCGTGTCCAGTCGTCCCGGCGCGGCCTCTTGCATCGCCGCCTCCAGGGTGGTGGTGCAGAGCTCGGTCTGGATGTAGAGGCGCTGTTCCTCCATCCAGGCCTGGTGGTACCGCACGATGTGGAAGGTGGCCGTGTCGGACTGGTCRCTGAGGGCGGAGAGCGCGTAGACCTCCTTGAGCATCCGGTCCCGGTCGCTGTTTCCCTTGGCGACGCGGTGGGCGACCTTGATGGCGTACATGCATCCGTCGAGTCGCGAGAGGGCCTTGAAGACGTTCCCGAARCTCCCGCTCCCGAGCTCGTCGATGACGTCGAAATCGGAGTGGAACCGCGAGGGGGGCCGGGGGTCGCCGACCGCTGTTTCCGGTCCCTGGTGCCTGCTCCGGTGGCGGTTCGCTCCCCCTCCGCCGYTGCCTTCGTCGCTGCTGTCGTCCCCGCCGAATCCCGTTCCGATTTCCCCGAACCTCCGGACCATCCTCGGCTTGGGGGTCCGGGGCGGCCCGGGGGCCCTGCGGATCGGGGTGTACTTCCGCAGCGGCGGCCTCCGGGCGGGCTTGGAGGGAGCCGGTGGGACCGTCGAGGTGTCCGGGGGGGAGGCCCGGAAGTGCGCCGGAAAACTGAGAACGTCCGTGGGGCTGACGTTGTCGTCGCAGGGGTGGTTCTGGAGGCCCAAGCGGTTCGGTGGTTGCTGGTTGTAGTAAAAGGTCTTGTGCTCCGGGCCGCTTCCGCTGCTGCCGTGGGCGCTGTAGAATCCGTAGCCATGGGTGTTGCTGATGTTGTCGTTGCTGCTGTTGTTGTTGCTGTTGTAGATGCCGATGCTGCCGTGGTTTGGATCGGTGCCCGTGTGGACGGTCATGTCCGTGCGTTTCCAGGAGGATTCTCCCTGGGCCGCSACGACGTCGTCGCCCCTGCTCCGCCTCCGGACCTTGTGGAGGTTGGCACGGAACCCGGCCTCGGTGGTTGGCTCGCGGGGAGGAAGGGCCGGTGGCTTGGCGACTCCCTCCTTGATGGGGGATCCCGTAAAGGAATACCGGCCCGTCCGCTCGGGGTACCCGTTGCGCGTGTAGAGGGAGGCCTTTTGCTCGATCGAAGAGGGGGCATCCCCCGCGTGCGGCCCCGCGTGCGGGGGTGGCACCAGGCCGGACACGCCCATGCCCACCGGCTCCCCTTGCCGGATCGSTTGTGCCTTTGGAGGATGGCAGGGGCTGTTGGTCCCCCGCTTGTGGAGCTTGTGCCTCGGGACCAGGTGGGTCCCCCTCCGGTCCTCGCTGAGGGAATCGGTGGTGAGGAGGAGCGGGTGGCCGAGGCCCAGCGCCGYYGGTGCCCCCCCGGAAGCGCTGGGAACGACCGGGAAGCGGACCGTCGGGGTGAGTTTCTCGGAATCGAAGATCATGGGGGAAAAGGGGTTCTTCGACTGGACCGTCCTCCCGTCCATGGTCTGGAAGTGCGAGGGGGACTTGTGGCAGTGGAGCGGCGGCGGGTGCTGCGGGTGTGGAACCGGTCCCCGGTGGGGCTGGTGGTGCTGCGCGTAAAAGGACTGGATCGGAAGGGGGTGCCCGGGGGCCGCCCCGCTTCCCCGCCCCCCGCCGGGCGTCGAGGGAGAGATCTGCGGAGACGCGTAGGTGTCCATCGGGCTCTCCGCCGCGGAAAAGGCGTCCTCCTCCGGTCCCCGGGCCCACCGGCTCCCGTAGAGGTCGTGGGACTCCGCCTGCCGCTTGCGCAGGGCAGCGGTGGCGTTCGAAGGGGGCCGGGGGGAGGGGTGGCCGGGATTCCCCTGGGTTCCGCCGCCGCCGCCCGCTGGGTCCGTGGTTGTCGCGTGGTGGGGGGGCCGGGGGTCCGGCCCGCCGGCAAACTCGAATTCCTTGTTGAGATCGAGGGGTTTCAGGATCATGGAGGGTGTTGGCTTGTGGTGGAGTTGGTGGTGCTGGTTCCCGGCCTTGTGCGGGGGCTTTCCGTCGGCGGCCTCGTCCGCAAAGAGGCGGCTTCGGACGCCCTGGTTCGGGCCGCCCGTCCCCGGAAAGGGGGACCTCCGCGTTCTCCGCTGCGCGAGGGGAGGGGAGCCGATCGCCATCGACGAGGACGATTCSTGGAAACCCCCCGGAGCCGCCGAGGCGTTCGAGGCCTCGTCCATGGACACGTCCGAGTCCGCCGGGGGACCACCAACACCGGTTCGATCGGGGGAGAAGAGGTCCTTCATGCTGCTGTGTAGTGGTTCTCGTGGTTGCTGCTGCTTTTGTTGTTGTTGTTGTTGTTGCTTATCCCACTACTAGACTGCCAACGTTTGTGCCTTTGCTGCACGAATCCGGAAGGAAGTCCTGTAGCGCTTTCGATGGATCGCGGTGCACGTATCGTATTGTATTGTATCGTATCGTATCGTTTGTGTTGTGTTGTGTTGCGTTGTATCGTTCCGTGCTCGGCTGCGTTCGGGTTTGGAAAATCGAATCGAATCGAATCGAATCGAATCCGCAACGATTCACTCGCTCCGTCGTTCCGCTTCGGAGAGTCTTCTCGCGAACAATTCGATTGTGTTCGATGTTCGATGTATTGCAATGGGCTGGAACGGATGGTTTGTTTGGTTTGGTTTGGTTTGGTTTGGTTTTGTTTTGTTTTGTTTCGTTGTATGTAGTGCTGTGTCCCGGTAGGGGTGGGGACTGCTGGAAGCGATTGACACCAAATGCCTACGTAGCTTGGGTTCTCGAGCTCGGAGGGGAGGTTTGGGTGATCCAGACCAAGAAGCAGCTAGGGTTCCGGTACCGGCACCGTTCGGAATCATGCAAYACGTATCGTGCGATACTACGAAACAAATACGATACGATACTTAATCGATATGGTTTGCGGCACCCTCGAATCTTCATTCAAATCTCCTTCGTGTTTTGTTGCATTTGTTCGGGGGGTTACGCAGGCTAGCATAATACCTGTTCCGTACGTTACCGGGATACGGGCCGCCCTACCATTTCCCCGCGGGAGAAGAAACATCATCAAACTACGAGTTTCGTTCCGTAYGGTACCGTAGTACTCGTACTGTGGTCCTCATTTTTCACGCCGGTACGGTATGTAGGGGTAGGTAGGCAAGACCACCCTACGCTTCGCTACGCTGCCCTACGGGACGGAAGAGGAAGGTGGAAACCCACCGACCCTCCAGCGCAAAAGGGTCGCCCGCCCGCGCCGAGTTTTTGTCCTGAACAGAAATCCGAGGGCAGGGTTTTGCGCGGTTCCGAATTTACTTAGGCAATCCGGATTTCAAACGAGGCGATCGTTCTCGGCGAAACGAGACCGGAGACGGCGCGAAAAACAAAACAAAACAAAACAAAACAAAACAAACCCCAAACCTTAAAACCCGCTCCGCTCCGCACCAACCCAAAACCCGGGTATGGATTAGGGATAGTATAGTAGGGTACGATACGTATATAGGATACATATTCGTGAGGCCCGAAGACACGCGCTGAGCCGTGCGCAAAATGTTTTGGGGGATATTCCGGGGGACCGAACATCGATCGGCACTTCCGAATGGGGGCAACGCGGGTCGTTGCGGCTGGACGGCCCGTCCGTCCGTTTGCCCAATTTGCAACCGCCGGAAAAAAATAGTAAGTGTGGTAAGCTGGTAAGAGCCCGTACAACCCACCCGTACCGTAGATTTTTACAGGATTCCAAGGCACAACGACACCCGTTTCCACGCCGCAACCTACCAGGCACCGAACRGGAAACCCACCAAACGCCGCACTCCCCGCTGCATCGACACCGCCTCGCGAGACAAACGMCACACTAGATCTGTAGAAGGAAGGTGAGGAAGCCCCGCAGCGGCCCRTCGAGATGGTGAACCTGTAGAATCGAAATCAATYAATGCAAACCCATGTAGTAGAGCTACCCCAGCACGTCCCATTGGAGATTCGGTTGGAACGGAGGTGGGGGAGGGAGGGGACCCGTGCGTCCGGTRGAGCCGGGAGGAGKTTCCGGCCGAGAGAGAAAGMGGCAAGGCGGCGGCGACAAACACACCAACCACCAGACAAACAACACCTGTAGCCCCGCGGTGCCTCCAGGCASCATGGTGTTTGCCCGTTTGTTTTGGTMCCCGTTGGTTTTCGCGCCCGCAGTGYACCTCGATTCCGGAGGTGTCCACGCCGCTTCTCGGGAGCCGGACACCCACGGGAATCGTTCGATGGGGAAACTCCGCTRCGCACCCTTCCGCCCGTCACCCTCGATGCCCTCCATCCGTRGAATCCCTTTTGGAAGGGAGCCAGCACAGCAGACAGTATTTACCCACCTTAAGMACGTATTTCTCACGATGCCTCTTGCGTTTGTTCCGTTTGTCCCACAGAATTTTTGTTGAACCCGCAACACCGCCAACACACACAAACATTCAAAATGGTAAGCGCACCCAAGCAAGATTTGGTCACTCGTGATTACACGATCCACCTCTCCAAGAAGACGCACAAGGCCCAGCACAAGCGTCGTGCTCCCCGAGCGATCAAGGCGATCCGACAGTTCGCCCAGAAGGCCATGGGAACCCAGGACRTCCGAATCGACGCCGGCCTCAACAAGTACGTCTGGAGCACCGGAATCAAGAACCCACCCACCCGAGTCCGCGTGCGTCTTTCACGAAAGCGCACCGAAGACGAAGACGCCGACGAAAACCTATACACTCTTGCACAACTCGTCGAGGTCTCGTCTTTCAAGGGACTGCAGACAGAAAACATTATCGAGTAAATAGCCAGCAAAC
>CAACVS010000608.1:123819-178252 GCA_900660405.1 Pseudo-nitzschia multistriata | reverse complement strand
CCCAACCCCAACCCAACCCCAACCCCAACCCCAACCTTAACACCCGCTTAACCCACCAACGCAGACTATACTAGTAGACTAAGGGGACATGGGAAACTAAGCGGGGACTAGTTACAGAGGCTGTATGGTGAAACCAAACAGCCGGTACATACCGCCCTTTGGTTCAGCATGTCAAAATTCAAAATCAGATCGCAATCGTGTCGCAAAACGATTTGTTAACGGTGGAAACAAACGTAGTACGGCACGTACTGGTAAGTACCACTCCCAACGTCGTGTCAGAAGTGGTTGGTGTCGAGTGCAAATTGAAATCCCACCTCCCGTTGATCCCGGATGAAAGGAGGGGAGTGCAGAGATAAATACGAGTATCGTATCGTACATGGTACGTACTCTTTGCCTTAAGGTTCTGTACGATACAGGAATATGGAATACAGTATCTGTTGCCGAGTCGTGCAAGTGGTACCGTCCATGTGGGACTTGGAACCCACACGTCTCGTTGGCGCCCATATCCCGCAGACGGTACGAAGGAACGTGCGATGACACTCGGGCACAAGAAAGCGGAGTCGAATGCCGAATAAGGAATACTGTAACGAATACGAGTACGTACCTCATCAAAGAGGAGTATGGCGAATGGAAGTCGAACAGAAAAAAAACGGTTGCGTAACACTGCGTGTGACACTGCGTTGCGGCACATACAAGGCAGAACGCAGAACGCCGAACGCGGAATCCAGATCCTAGAACCTAGAACCTAGCACCTAGAACCTAGCACCTAGAACCCATCACCTAGAACCTAGAACACCGCTGGGCAGGATGGAAGAACCATGGCGTGCCACGCGAAGCGGAAGCATCCGTGGAAGCAGAGCGTTCTTCGAGGACAAGGACGAAAACAAGCGCCCTCGCCAACTGGAAGGAAAGATCGTTCATTCCTGGAGCAACTGGGCCGATGCTTATGGCGACGAAGGTGCCAATCTCAGCAATATCACGAAAGCAGCCCCCAATCCCACGCACGAGAACCAGTATCCTGCCTTTTCTGGAATGATCAGCGACATTACCGGCAACCTTACCAGCAACAGCGACATTAACAGCGACATTACCATTAACAGCAACAACGACAACGACACGACTCCCGTGATGATCATGGCGCTGCCCGTTCTCTTTCTGTGTCTTTTCTGCGCCCTCTGCTGCAGTGGCCGAGGAGCCGGAGCCCGGTACCATCGGGGGGAGCAGATCCGGGAGCAGGCCGAACGGATCTGGGCCGCCGAGCGTCGCCGGGCCAAACGGCAGGAGTGCAGCCACACCGAGCGGCTCGCAGCCATCCATCGGCGCCTTTCGACCATGACCGTCGTCGGAAAACAGAAGCGCAAAGCACAAGCACAAGGCGGAGAAAGAGGAGGAAAAGTTGCATACGTGGTGTGCGAGCTTGGAGTTCTAGAGTCATCCGTTGGAACTGACTGCAGCCGTGAAGGTAGCCGAGGCAGCGCCAGCATCGTCACCAGCAACAATGAATCGACACCAACATCAACACCAACACCAACACCAACATCCGAGGCAATGGCGATGGCGATGGCGATTCGGAGCAAGAGAAGCACGGACACTTCCGATACATATCCACTGGAATCCGAGAACTGGTACGACGACGACGACGACGACGAATACGTCTGCMATATTTGTTTGGACGGATTCGAGGTTGGCGACAGGGTCATGTTTCGAAACCAGAAGCCCTACACTCCCTGTTCCGATCCGAACGGCTGTAGCTGCACCCATGTCTTTCACGAAACGTGCCTCTTGCAATGGCTCCTAGAAAAGCGGGAAAACGAATGCCCGTCCTGTCGAGAACCCATGATTGATGAAGACGACGAAAGCGACAACGACAAAAACGACAACGACAACGACAACGACGGCGGCGATGCTACCCACAACGATGCTGCTAGCGACGACGGTCCCGAAAACGACACGGAACGAAGCGCGGGAGCCAGAGACCAAGGAGATCAATCGCCACCACTGGTCGAGGAAATCCAAATCGATCCCCTAGAAGGTTCTCGTGCAGTACACTCGTCCTTCTTCATCGTCCAGGGAAGAATCGTAGTTGTCGAACCAACAACGTGGACCACCAAAAGAAAAGGCCCGATTTCGCCAACCAATTTTACATCATCATCTTTGTCGCTTTTATCCCACCATCCGCCATCCCGACCTTCGGTGGCATGGCCTGTTACCCACGAGGGGCCGAATAAAATTACACGGCTCGCAACGGCAGGAAACGAGGATGAAAAGCAGCAGCAGCAACAACAACAACAACTCCACGCTACTAGCGACATCTTAGCAAGCAGCGGCAGTCTCTTTCATCCCCTGCCCTTGAAACGGGTTTCTCAGAGCCTTGATCCTGCCGTCTTTGGTACCGAAAAAAGACAACAAACCCTCACCAATGCCATGAACGACGGCGGCATTTCGAGTGCTTCTTTCCACGGGATACGCCGAACGCATAAATCAATTTTCATGCTGGACCAATGTTCTTGTAACAGCAACAACAACAGCATCTTCCCGCATGGTTCATCGAGCGACAGAGAAGAAGAAGAAGAAGAAGAAGAAGAAGAAGAGGAGGACGATCCAATTGTTGGCATTGAAATTCACAACAAAAATAGGGCACTGCCGTATGCCGAGAGGGTATCTTCGATTTTTGCAATCAAATAAACATAGATGCGAAATGCAAGCAAAGTCTTCTTAGACGTAGACGAAGGGTTCTTTCTTTGTACGACTGTCTTTCTCAACAAAGAGGAAGAAGACCAACAACAACTGCATTAGAGGCAGCGACAGCGACAGCGGTAACCGTGCTATCTATTTCTGTGCCTCGACAGAGGTTGCCAACCGGAGGAAGCGCAAAAGGTACGGTACGACTAGAACGCCCAAACCATGAAAGCCGATACAACCATTCTCCCCCAAGAAGGCAGAGCCATTTATGACGGCTAGACATTATCACTTCTTTTGCTCCGGAAAGCCTTCTACCCGATGCTTTCTAGTTTGCAGTAATTACTTCCAATTGGGTCTAGAATCAATTGCCGTATCACGGCACTTCTTTATTACACTACGAAGTAAAGCAGCTATTTTCACTTCCGGTTCCCAGTAGCTTCCCGGTGACCAGAGAAACTTCTCGGACCTGTCCAGTTTCGATGCAAGAAAGATTCCTAACACTAGAAGGGATACAATAGGACAGCTGAATGAGAAATCCTATCAATAGCTATATATCCGGGGAGAGAGTACCAAAGATAGTATTGAAAACTCTAGGTCAAACAAATGTATGGTCAATCCAAACGCAGGC
Source organism: Pseudo-nitzschia multistriata (assembly GCA_900660405.1). NCBI lineage: Eukaryota > Bacillariophyta > Bacillariophyceae > Bacillariales > Bacillariaceae > Pseudo-nitzschia > Pseudo-nitzschia multistriata. Next base: position 174,942 of record CAACVS010000608.1, on the reverse strand, counting down.
TGGGGATCCTTTGCATCACGGCTGATGCATCGGTATTGAATAAGTATTGTCTGCGAGAACAAAATATGGCAGAGGAGGATGACGACTTCACTTATTCAATTAATCTACACCGCCCTCTAATTTTCCTTTTCTCGTATCTAGGTAGAAGTCTTTGCTTTCTTCGGATTGCGACTCGATTTCTTGTGTCTTACCACGCCTGTCCTGGAATTTCCCATACGATTGGACGCTCTTCGGTTGCCGTTGCTTTTGTTTGATGGAAGAACGTTTCCGTTCCGGTCGATCCGGTATTCCTTCTTTGTAAAGACGATCGACTTCTGTCCGTTCGGAAGGTCGATCATGTCGTAACCTCGATCGGTGTTGTAGTCCTGCGCCGCACGGCGGACCGCCAGGGTGTTCTCCACGCTTTTCTTCCTCTCCTTCTTTAGATCGACAACGATGCGATGGGGATACGTCTCGCCCAGGACGACTCCGTGTTCCTCTAGCAAATCTTCCGTTGCCTCCCAGGGGCAATGCACCAGCCTGTTGGTGGGGAGCTCCGCGAGCTCCGGAACCCACCGCCTCGTGTAGGCACCGGTAGGATCTTGCGAGGCGGTTGTGGGGGATAAAACAAAATTCCATTGGTCGATCCCGGACCGCCCCGCGTTCTGCCACATCATGGCGTTGATGGCGGAGTCGGCATCCACCAGGGTGTGATGAAACCATTCGGCTCCCTTGGTCCAGTTGATCCGTAGGTACTCGGTAAGAAAGGAGGCGGCCACCATTCGGATGCTTTGGGTCATCCAACCAGTGGCGTATAGTTCCCGCATCGCCGCATCCACAATGGGATACCCAGTGGTCCCGGTCTTCCAGGCTCGAAACCGGCGGTCCTCCTCAATGGTTTCGACCCACTCCATCGCTTCGTAGTGGCTCCGGATGCACTTCTTTTTCATACTCGGGAAGCAATGCAGCTGGAAATAGGCAAGATCCCTCCATATCAGGCGGCGTCCGAGTGTTTTGGTGTCCTTGTAGGGCAGTTCACTGTCCTCGATCCGCCAGTAGAGCTGGTTCGGAGACATTGTCCCGATCCGGAGATGCGGGGAGAGCCGAGAGGTGGCATCGGAGATATCAGCCCGGCTGCGATCGGTTTCGTATCGTTTCATTCCGTTGCGGACAAAGGAGTCCACGGTACTCTGGGCTATCTTCTCGCTCATGGGGAATCGTGCCCGAATAGGTTGGTCCCACTTGTGGGAGAGTTTGAAGGTGTCTATTATTTTGAGATCGCGCAGATGTGTGGACATCGTGCTACCGTGCATGTCAAAGATTGTATCAAAGGCTTCAGGGGGTGAGCTTTCTTCCAGTATCCGAAACGTTTCGAAGTAGGGTGTTGGACGGGAGGGGACCCCGAATTGTTTCCTGCAGTGATTCAGAAAGGGCATGAGTGTCCCAAAATGCCCTCCGCGAAACCCGGTCGGCAGTTCGATGGTGCTCACGTCATAAAGCAGGGAAGACTGTGCCTCAAAAACATCGATTCGTCGCGGTAAACGATGTTGCTCCAGAATTCTTCTTCGATAGGCATCCCTGTCCCGACCTTCGGGTGTTGGGTCCTTATTCCAATACACAGCGGTGGCCCCAACAGCCTCGACGACATGCTTGAGTTCCCGAATGCCGTGCGAATTCTCTTGTTGATGCAGCTGCTCCTCCCTGCTGTCGTGGCGTGGAGATGGGCCGCAACAGTTGCAATAAATGAGAGGAAGACCAAACGATTGGAGAGAGTCCTGAAGGCTCTTCAGTGCCTCCTCGAGGCAAACCGCCACCGCCGTGTTTCTAGGACATCCCCATTGGTCTCCATCCCTTTCTTCTTTTGTCCACAAAAAGACCGGCAGCAATTTCTTGTGGCTTCTCGCTGCTGCTTCCAATGCCTTGTTGTCCTGCAGCCGAACATCGTGAGATCCAAAGAGAAGAATGCAGGGAGACGATGACCGTGACCTCCAATCTTGCCGTAGTGAAGAGGGCAGTGATTTCTTCAAAATTTCTGGCGATTGGCTACTTTCTGCGCCCGTTTTCGTTCCTTTTGAATTGCTGCTGAAATCGACACCGTTGCTGTTGTTTCTGAAATTGTTCATACCCATACTGCTGCTTCTTTCGCTATCATTGCAGCGATTGGGCCCTAGTCCATCGTCGCGACTGGCAGAAACCCGCTTCAATATATCGAACAAGAACGAGAGATCATCTTTCGTACAGGAAAGAGTATTGGCACTGGGCGAGGCTTCCAACAGCAGTTCTCCAAAACCATGCTTCTCATACATTCTGATGACTTGGACTACAATGGCAGTCAGTTCTTGGTTTTCATCACTTTTGAAAAATCTCGGATCCAGCATAACACGTTTCTGGGATGAGCGAAAGAACTTCCGTTGGTGGGCCATCCATCGGGGGGTGGGCAACACAAACGAACCCACCAAAGAAACATCGCCTGCCCTCTGGTGCTTCCTTTTGGCCGTGTGAATAGCATCCGCACAAAATTCAAGGCCGGTCCGGAGCCTGTCCAGATCTGTCCCGAATGGAAGATAAATCTTGGAGAGGCATCCTGTAGCCAATTGGCGCTCGAGTCGAGAGTTCTCCTGGTCTTGCAGGTGCGGGTCAGAAAGGTAGGGATTGTAGGAAACGGATATGTGCGGAAACGTCGTTTGGCAAACATCGTTGTCGCCTCTATTCTCATAATAATCGTTCACCGCATCGATTCCATCCGCCGTGTTCCACGGAGTTTCGGAGCACGGCGATGAGGACAAGGGTTTGGTCCCACTACCAGACACCAAAAGGATCTCGTCTGCTGCTCCAAAATACCCCTTCTTTAGCGTTTCCAGCAAGTGCTCCTTTCTCTGGTCTCGGAGGTTGCGTGTTTTGGGCGGCCTGTTGTGCAGAAGTGAAAACTGGGAACAAACATGAACGTCGGTGCTATTTGATGCTTTGAGAGACGCATTTCGGATCGTCTCGATCCATTCGACCACGGAATCCTTGTCGGTCTTGTCCTTGTTGACGATGTTGAACGAGGTGATCCCGTGCTCCTCGAACAACCTGATTCGGTCGACAAGGCCACGATCATCTTTGTTGGCGCGGACCGCGCCGTTTGGTGGCTTCTTTTTCTTTTTGTTGGTGCGGTTTGGGAGAAAGAGCTCAACGCGCACCGGGATGGGCATTTGCGAAAGCAACATGGGTGATGGCGAGGAAAACAGTAGTTGCGGATGTGGATGCGAGTTTTTTCCGTCGCTCCCGCTGTGCATTCGCTGGGTGGACGAGAATGAAAACACCAGATGGCGAGAAGAAAGAACCAGGAACGCCGACAGAAAATATAGAATCGTGGATAGGATCAAAAATGTCGAGTGTTGGATAGGAGAGAGCATTTGTTTCTTCGGTTTCTCTTATCGTTTTGTCCCTCACTGCTGCTTATGCAGTTGTCTCATAATTCCACCTCCATACAACCATATCTACCCTGGAAGATGCGATGTGATAGAATTTGCCCAAATCTGTATTCCGTAGCACCTGGAGCGATGGGCCACGGGGTACGAACGAACAGAAAATCATCATGTTTCGAATCATCAGCAGTCCTACCGGACAGGAACGATTCGTCGCAATAGTTGTTCCTGTTCCTTACTGGTACTATCGTACGGTAATTCGCACTACCAACTCACAATCTCATCCCTTTTTCGTTAAAAATCACATCCAGTTATGACTCAGAGAAAAAGATTAAACAATGGAAAAGTGAAAAGTATTACCGTACGGTATCGTAGTCCACTTACGAATCAAGTAGAAATATCACAGAACGAAAAAATAAAAAGTACTGGTATGTACATAGTAGACATAGTAGATAGTAGTACTCGTACTCATGCTCGTACGTATCGTACAAAACAGGAACTGTAAACTGTAATCTGTACTCATCTAGATTGAGAGTACGGTCGTACGTATGACTAGTATGGTAGTATTTTTTCGTGGTCACTTCTTCTTCGTACCTACTTCATTTTTTCCACCGCGACTCCGTATCGCCTACGCTCTTACTGTATCCCTAGTAGATCGTGAGCAAAATGGCGCGAACTAAGAAAGTGCTTTTACGTGCGTAAATCGTGCGGAGGTTCCGAAGTGAGTAAGAAAATAACGAGAACAACACCATGGCACGAGTAAAAAATAACCGACAAACAATTTCACTGCGGGAACTTCAATGGAACACCGATGGAGATGGACGACTGTTCACGAACTTGAACTAGCGTTATGACAAAGAGTATTCGGTTCGGATCGACAACCAAGACGGAAAGCATCACTTTGTTTTCGCCCTATCGAAAACCGCATTGAGACAGCCGTGACTTGATGAATTGTTCTTGACGCAACGATCGATCTTGGTGCACGACGGAGAATCTTCGCCAGGGCATTGAATCTCGTTTTTCTTACATTCGAATTCGATTTGTACCATACACTGGACACCTGATCCAGAGGTAATCTGCACGACTACTTGATCCAGCAAGATGCGAAGAGAATGAAGGAATCGTCAACCAATCCTTCATCCGTTTCCCTAAACACAGGGAGGTGACTGAGTAAATTGGTGGGTGGATGCAACAATGCTAACCGATCGGATCCAATAAGACGACTCATGGACACTCTCACAATTCAAAATAGTACGCAACACAACGTAACTTACACCAACGTATTTCAACTCAGGTCACCCCAACTCAATAATGAAAATCCTGCTGTGCGGTGGAGGCAATGCCGTCCATGTTCTTACTAGTTTCATCGCTTCACAGCCTCGTCACGAAGTTTGCATCTTGTCTCTTTACCCGGGAGAAGCCGAACGGCTAAAAGATGCGATTTCGGAGAAAGGCATTCGGTGCACCCACGATCTCGGAGACGATGCATACGGGAGGCCCGTTCGGATATCTTCTTCTGCAGAAGATGTCGCCGATGAAACCACCAAACTAGTTGTGCTAGCCCTCCCCTCATTTGCCCATGAGTCCTATCTAAGAGCCCTGAAAACGTGTCTCAAACCGGGCATTATGGTCGGCGCCATGCCTGGGGAGGGAGGGTTTGATCTCCTGGCGAGGCATGTCCTCGGAGACGCTTTTGTGGACGCCTCGACCGTCTTTGCACTGGAAACCCTTCCGTGGGCATGCCGCATCCTGGAATACGGAACATCAGTTGAGATCCTAGGAACCAAGAAAGAAGTTGACGCCGTCGTTGCTTCCAAGAGAGGGGAACCACCCCATATGGCCATAGAGGTCTTGCAGAGCCTGGTCGGAAGGCTTCCGGTGATGAAACCTGCGTGCAACTTTTTGGCAGTGACGCTGATGAACATCAACTCGATCTGGCACCCTACGATCTCGTACGGGTACTACAGAGACAGAGATGTCACCAAGCCCTTCGACGAGGCGCCACTCTTCTATGAGGGCGCCGACGAGTACACGGGTGAGATGCTAGCGGCCATTTCAGACGAGGTTCTCGAGCTGAAGCGCGTTCTCGTTCAGAAGTACCCCGAACTCGACCTCCGTAGTCTTCACCACGTGAGGGACTGGATGCTTCGCTCCTACGGCGATGACATCGGGGACACGTCTAACCTCCACACCATGCTGCACACAAACAAGGGTTACAAAGGCCTTAGGCACCCGGTGAGGCCTGTTGTCGACGATGAAAGCGGAAAGAAACAATATCTCCCCGATTTTGGTTACCGGTACTTTTCGGAGGACGTTCCGATGGGATTGATCGTGACCCGCGGGATTGCGGAACTCGTGGAAGTGCCCACACCGAAAATGGACCGCGTGATTCTCTGGTGCCAGAAGCAAATGGGAAAAGAGTACCTGGTCGAGGGAGGGACTCTCAGCGGCAAGGATCTGGGGACTACACGGGCTCCACAATCCTTTGGCTTTACGGATCTGGATACCTTTATGAAAACGAATCACTACGTCAAAGCATAACAATGTTCCAATCAAATTTCACTACGGTCGATATCGCCATTACAACAGGTACATACTGTGATAATTATTAATAAGGACCAACATTATTGTTCTGGTTGGCGTTGGAACAAATGGGATTATACTGTTACTGTAGTTTCCTAGCTCCATAGCATCAACAAGATCCGACTGCCAGTACTACATTCCTAACTTGCGATTGGCACCGCAATCAATTCGAGGCGACAACGATATTCCATCACACTGGTCAATTTTACGAAACTTGTACCGCAAGAGAAGTCGTTGTTCGCTAGCTCCGATTTGTCATTGAGACCAGGCTGCTGATGCGAGTAGATTACTAGTTCGCGTTAACATTCGAGTGCGTGCTGGATGGACTTAGGACAGAACGCTGGAACGGTGGCAAAAGCGGGGCTGCCAAGTTGTTGTGACTATTTCCGCTGCTCTCTTCCGACCCTTTGACCGACGAAGCGGTGTCCACCTCCATCGCCACGACATTCTCCTTGTTTTCTACAATGGCACTCGACGAATTGCTCGTGAGATCGTCTTCTTCCATTGATTCCAGCCGAGATTGCAAACCCACAGGTTGAATCGATACCCTCTGGATCCGAATGTCGTTCTCCTCGTCGCCATGGTTGCGTCCAATATTGCACTTCATTGGTTTGTGGTTGGTCGAATCGCCTTCATTCCCTTGTCGATGCATGGTTTTAGCATTCACATAAGTGTCGTCGTGTTCCACACATTCGTTCCTGGCAGGCGAAAGATCACTCGGATGCAACAGCTCCTTGTCCCCGCCGTGTTGCGAGTTCCGAGTGACAATGTCACTAGGAGTCTTCGGAGTTTGTTCCGGCGGTTCTACTACTGTGCAATCACGATCGTCGACACCATCATGCGTTCTGTGGAGACCGGTGCTCGTGCTCGTGCACGGGTACCCCTCGCTGGATTTGCCCTTCAGCCCAATTGGTAGTTCCGAGACAACAGGATGGCCGGAGACCGCGTATGGAGCTATGTTTTCGGCAAGGCTGTCTTCACAATCATCAATAGATCCTTGGTAAGAGTTGCTCGCAGTGCCGGCAATATTGTTGGAACCATCCTCCCAGTTGGGAAGTCTAAACACCTCACGAGTCCCATCACCGTAACCGAGCCTCGGTGATGCACACGGTTCGGGTTTTGGCACCACTTCGTTCGAACCAATCTCAATGGAACCAATCCCAATGGTTCCGGATATCAGGGATGACGACGACATCGTCGCTGAGTCGTCGCTGACACCGTGTTCGGGATCGCAGTCGCCAATCCTCTCTGTTTCGGTGCTGACACCCTTGTGATTTCCATGGTTGCCGCTGTCCTCCTTCCACGGAGGAAGACGAAAGGCACGATCTTCTTCTACCTCTCGATCCTGTAAGGAATCGAATTCGCTGTTTCTGTCGGTCTTGCTGTCACCTGGTGACGATGATTCCACCACGATTGCCTGTCGAAATTTCTCCTTGATCTTTTGTTGCAAAAAGTCCTGCTCGTCCGAGGGGCACTCGGGAATGACCGGAAAGTCGGGGGCGCAAGGGCGACTGTCGTTGGCACTGGCGCCCTTGGTGACAAGAAAGCAGAGAGAATCCCTTGGCTTTCTTCGACGATAGTGGGATGCCCTGCGTTCCCTCCTTTTTTGTTTGGTGTTCTTGTTCTGAGAAACGGCGAACAACCCTTCCTCAAAATCTTCGACATGGAACCGATCGTCCTCATCGTCACCGTCCAGTTCGATTACCGTCGTTGGGTGCCCGTATCTGGTTTCGTAGACGGCATCTTCTTCCTCGACAACTTCTTGGTCGAAGTACGAAAACGACTGCTGAGGACATGTGGGAGTAGCATCCGAGGATTGGTTTTCTGATTCGAGCTCCGATTGTGATTCTAGCGTTGATTCATCTGTTTTGCAGTACATCGAAGTTTTTGAATCCTCGGCTATTTGATCATCAACCTTCTCCTCGCCTTCGTTTGCCACGCTGGCCTTGCTTCCTAGTGATTCGGAAGGAGTGGAATCGTTGTTGCCATCGTGTTTGGAGGAGTCATCGGTTGGAACGTGCACTGGAGGATTCTCTGTGGACGACGATGATGCTTCGCTGTGTTGAACGTTAGCGTCAGCTTCGACGTTCGTGTCTGCCTCCGCGTTGGCGTTGGCGTTCGCGTTCGTTTTCTTGCTTGCGTTGTTGTCTCGTTGCGAATCATTCATGTAGTTCCTCAAAATCACGAGGCTGTCCAGGTTCCACGTATTAGTGAGGGTCGAAGCGTAGGAATTGTGGAACGAGTTGGTGGCGCCTCCCTCTACAGCATGGTTGTTTTTGGCATCTTGCTGGTCGATCGAAAGCAATCTCGGTGGTGTTTTGATCAATAGTGAACGCTGCTGTTGCTGTTGCTGATGCTGATGCTGCTGTTGCTGTTGCTGTTGCTGTTGVTGCTGATGCTGATGCTGATGCTGATGCTGATGCTGATGCTGATGCTGTTGCTGTTCTTTTGTGGCCCCCCCGTTTCCATTGCCGCTGTTTGCGGTTGTAGTCAGCGCCAAGTTGGTGTTCTTCTTTTTGTTGATTCGAGGCACGGGTTGCCGGAGCAATTTTTTGACAGGGAACTTGATTCCGGGTTGGAATCGAACCTTTTTCGATCGAACTCTGGCTTGGGGGCTGCTCTGGATGATTGCATCGTTGAGCATCCCCATCGGGTTGGTGGCTTTTTCCGTGGTGGATGCCAAAAATGGGGCCTCCACCGAGGGGGGATGTATCGGTCTGTAGTTGTTGCTGTAGTTGCTGTTGCTGTTCCTGTTGCTGTTCCTGTTCCTGTTGCTGTTGCTGTTGCTGTTCCTGTTCCTGTTCCTGTTCCTGTTCCTGTTGCTGTTCCTGTTCCTGTTCCTGTCGGTGGTTCGTGTGGCGGTGGCAAGAAGGCTTGGGGTGGTTCCACCCCCACGGCTCGCACTGTTGTCCATGCCGTTTTTTCTCGAGGAAAACAAGAATTCCTCCTCGACAAAAGTCCGAAACCACCTTGCAACAAAGATGAGAGTCCACACCAGGGATCCCAGGAGTAGGTAGGGCAGGCCGAGAAAGGTGAGAAGGACCACCGGGAGGACCACTACAAGACCCAGCATGGATTTGAGGAAAAGCATGTTGAGAGAACCCGAGGAGGACGAATCGGATTCATTGTTCGCCGTGCTGGTGTTCCTTCGACGAAAGTGTTTGTCGCTGATAGTGCGATCGAGCGTCGTCCGGAAGAGGGACGAGGCTGCACCATTGAAATTGCCTGTTGGGCTCCTCCTCCTCCTTCGACAACCGTACTCGCAGTATTCGTCCTCCAGGACATCGAATTCTCCACCATGCCTCGTATCTACGTGAGGGGGTAGGTTCGATCGAAAAGCAAAATTGTTGCTCGTTTGCGTTCGTTTCCGATACGAGGACTTTCTGAGAATTCCGTGGACATCGGTTGCGTGCGTCGATGGTGGTTGCTGTCGATTGCGTTGCTTGAAATCCTCTTGTTGCTGCTCCTGGATTGTCGATGCTGCCGCAGCTGATTCGGATTCGGATTCCAATTCCAATTTAGATTCCAATTCCAATTCAGATTCCAACTCCGATCCCTCGAATGTCCTGGTTGCATCGTTTCTTGCAGTGTCCTCGGTGCAGGATTGCGCAATCGGTGTTGGTCTTAGCGCTGCTATCGGCGCTGATGCTGGTGCTGATTGGGCAGAGGATTCTTCGGATGACATCGGCGAAGAGACCGCCGTAGACATTGCCATGGCGATGGCATCTTCGATGGCTTTCTTCTCCATGATAGAAAAAACCTGAGTGTTGCTGCTGTTGCTGTTGCTGCTGCTGCTGCGAGCTTGATTCGATCGGCTTTGTTTGGCTTCGTTTGGCACGCCTGCGCTTGTCTTGTGGGTTGTCGGATCCATCGATGGCTGGTTGCGTTTCGGTGTCAACAGAGCGGTGTTCGGTACGCAAAGCATTCAGCAATCAGCATATAGCATTCAGCATATAGCTAATGGTTGCACTACAGAAGCACCTGATCTGCACCTGATCTGCTCCTAGTTTGCACGGAGCTTGGTCCTCGTACTAGCAGTGATACTCGTGCTGTATTCCACAATGTATTGGTGCCTGTTGTTGTTGCTGCTGCTGTACTTGTTGATGTTGTTGTTGTTGTTTGTACGTCGTGTGTCGTKTGTCGTGTGTCATTCCTTATCGAGTCGCTGATTGGGTGACACTCTTCCATACAGCACCAGTACGAGTTAGAAGTAATCGCAGTTGTAGTTTGCGATCTCGCATCGGTACGAGTACGGTACAGTAGTAGGCCAGGGAGTGAGGCGAGGGAAACAGAAGCGGTGCCTGCTATGCTATGTTATTCCATGCTATGCTACAGGGCAGCCGTTACTGCTACGTTGACACCAAAGATGGCAAGAAATTTGAAAAAAGGGAAACCGTACGTACGAGTACGTACGTAAACGTACTCGCATGGAGCTGGTCGTATCGTACCATACCGTATCGTATGGTATCGTATGGACTAACTCCAACGAACTTGTTCCCTCAACTAACTCGTATCATAGATTCTACGTTACGTGTAACGTGTACCGTACTTGCACGAACAATGATGATGGTTGACCAGGACGCAACACAAAACGAAACGAGTCGGTCAGTCTGGGAATGACCCGACGAGCGCAGTGACAATATATGCCGAGCCGTTATAGCCATTCTAGGATGTCAGAACTCAAACCATCCTTGGCGCGCAGGGCGAGATGACGATGAGACCGAGACGAGACGAGCCGGAGACAAAACAAAACCAAAACCAAAACAACAAAAACCGTCCCTTCCGAGGCCGGTGGTCCCATCGACTCGAACGACTGACTCGGCCGACTCGGTCGAAGGATCCTTCCACCCCCGACCGGCTGCGTCCGTCCGTCCGCCCGTCCGTCCTTCGCCAGGACCACGACGCATTTCTGCACCGAACGGATACTCCGATCGCCCGTCGTTATATGAACATTCATACACGATGGATGAATATTCGCTTTTGTGTCAGTCACGCCTCGGAAAAGGAGCCGATCGAGCTGCCAATGAACAGAAACCAACTGTTCCTGGAGGGGGTACCTCTGTACGGTATGGTGTACGGTACGGTACGAGTTCGTACGTACCAAAGTACTCGTATACTGTAGACTCTTTTGTTCGTGCTACTAGTATGCTCCTCTCACAGATAGTAGGATGCCGTACGGTATTGGTACGCACCTGACACAAGTCCAACGTTCCGTTCACGGCACGACAGAGAGTGCAAGCAAAACTACTACTCGTACTTCCTTCGTGACGGCACCTGTACAAATACCTGTACAAGTACCCGGCAACCGTAGCCGGCAGTCGTAAGAGCCGTACGGGACGGTTTACGGTACGGTTACCCCTACCCGTGCCATGATTTTTGTTTGTGAAAATGAACGTGAACAGAGAGAGAAACAGAAACAGAACAGAATACAGTAATACATTACAGTAATGTAATACAAGCAAGTAAGAATACATACTTCTACTTGATGCACTGAAACCAGAGCATACGAGACCACACACCACTGCACAATACCCGTACTCTTACTCGTACTCGCACTCTTACCCTTGCTCGTATCATCAACCAGAAAGAGCCAGTGATCGACCATTGCCTCTCACAGAGCCGAAGCAACGATCTCCACCCGGCGTTTCGGAATAAGGTGTATTGAAACCTACTTCCACGTTTACAACCAGCATTTTACGGTTCAATACAACTGCAACTACGACTGCGACTCTTCCACACAATGCCGATCGCGGGAATCAAGACGCGGACGGACCTCCAGAACGACCTGTTTTGCCTGAAAGAAGAACGAGACTTCTTCGAGAGCCGGTTTCTCGAGCAGGTCTCGGAACTCAAGGCCCTCAAGCAGGAGCTCGCAAAGTCCAAGAAGGAAATCAGGCGCCTCAGGATGTTTCTGATGGACCAGGACACTGCCAACAATCCGTTGCTCCTGCCGCCCGACCAGATCGACGCCTTTCCCACCCCCAAAAACCACAACAAGGGGTCCTTCCGCGGGTCCTTTGGCACGCCCCGCGAAAATGCGCTCTGCGAAGACAAGGGACACGGCCATTACGAAGGCGAAGACGAAGGCCGCAACGATTCCATCCACCAGCACATTGCCGAAAAGGACGACGCCTCGTCGCTCACGGCCGAGGAAATCGAAGAACTGGACCAGCAAGACGAGACCCTGGAACGCGAACAAGAACGCCAACGCGACCAAGAACGCCACCGAGAGGACCTCCAGATCCAGCAGAGCAGCAGCAGCATCCGCACACCCTCGCGATACGAAAGCGATCGGGGCGATGGGGAAGAGGAGGAGGAGGAGGAGGACGTGCGCAAGAGCGCCGAGAAGCTTCTGGCGTGGGCCTCCTACCGATCTACGATGTCGAACCGCAGCCTCAACGCAAGCCGCACGGGGGACCTATCGTCGGTGGCCTCGCCCTCGGTCAGGACCTCGGGATCGGCAAGGGTCTCCCTCCTGGGAAAGATGATCGAGACGGCGGATTCCCACGATCGGGACGACGACAACAGCCATTGCAACAACGATTGCAACGAGAAAAATCTTTCCCTCGAAGAAGAAAAGAAGGACGAGGACTGCAGTAGAGGCAACGAGGTCCAAGCAAACTAGCCCCACCGATTTCACAAAACAGGATCGGGTAAACTGGTTGGTTCGCCAGCCAGTCGGAACGGCAATCGTATGCCATATCATGGCATGACACGGAATCAATTATCAATCTACCCGTCTTTGACATGAAACGAAATGCGGGGAAAGAAACAAAAACGAACCGGAGCGGAAGGCAACGGAACGGAACGGAACGTGATGTGATGTGATGTGATGTGATGTGATGTGNGTGATGTGATGTGATGTGATGTGATGTGATGTGTATGCAGTGCGGAATGCCAGGAGGAGCTCGTGGATGAGAGCAGGAAAGCCGGCCTCAAAAGTCTTCCTGGCGTTGTGTTGAGTTGGTATGTACGTAGTACAGTACTAAGAAATAAGTTATTCACACCCATGCGATAAAATTCATCCAACAATCCATCGAAGCAGATCTCGATCTTTGCTTCGTCTCCATTCGCAGCGCCGTTTTGATTGTATTGTCTTGCGGTTGTTGCACACAAATTCTTCTTCGTAAAAATGTGGCCCTGTCTTGTTTTGTCATGCGCGGTCATACCAATCAAACACTGTCTATTTTTCACAACCAAAAACATACTACTGGGTACCGTACTAGTAGTTGCTTCAGAGCAGTAGATACTACCTTTTGTGAAACAAATGGTGCGTTTTTTGATGAAACTGCTAGAAAAACTTGCATGAGGCAATCCGCAAGCGGCTAGAAAAGCCGTCAGAAATAGAAATAACCCAGAATGCAGTAATGAGAGCTACCACTACTAGTAGTACTAGTAGTACTAGATTCCAAACTCTCACTGTCTTAAAGGAACTCACCACCAAATCATTCATCTAGGAATGAGTGATGAAGTACACAGTACTTGTAATATTTGCTTTCAACACCAATACTGTAGTCTTGTTCATTCAGTCTGCAAATACTAGTACTATAGATAACAGCTTGCACTACTACTACTACTACCAGTAGCTACTACTACTACTCTTTGTTGACTTGTTCCAGTGTCTTCTTGTGTTCAAATTCTTTCAATGCTTGCTTCACATTTTACCCTTCCATTGTTCCTCCTCCTTCTTGTTCTTGTTGTTTGCATTTCATGCACAAAATAATGTGCAGAATTGGTTTTAACGTGCTGTATTACTAAAAATGAATACAACCTTCTGATCCCTCAATATCTAAAGTGTCAACACATGATTCTTGATGTGCTAATCCATGTTAGAGGGGATGCTGAGTACTTTGGTTTGTTCCTATTCCCTGTAGATCCTTGTACTTGGCCTACAGGTGTTTTGGGAGTTCTCATATCTTTTGATGCATGTCAATGAGAAAGATACTCTGAATGCTTGGTACTCTCCTGGTGGTACCTCGTCCTCGTGTAGTGAACAAGTAAGAGGATGCATGTATTGTATGTAGTAGTATATCATATATTGGTGTATAGGTCCAGTCCAAGAGGCTTGTGACTGGCCTCAACTGACATTGTGGTTACACTTCTTAGTAGTAGTATATCGCTAGTATTGCCTGCTTTTTTTAGTACTAGTACTAAACTTTGAAAGCAGGACACTTTTCTTATAGTAGTAGTACTGGAACCATAGGATCAAGATCTTTCTGGTTCATGCCTTCATCAAACAGCACCAATACTATTAAGTCAAAGAACAAATATCATTGTCATAAATCTTGCTAAGCATCATGGTGTTCACTACTGCATCATAGCAGAGTGGGCGGAGAAAAAAAGTACAATTTAGTCACACATTCTAAATATGATGGCTATGTGGGGGATATCAGCTGCAGTAGTATGGTTGGTTGATGTGTGTGGGAATTGAAGAGCTGCAAGCAAGGAAGGTGGAGAGATTAGACATAGAATGTATGTGAAAGGAGAGTGACAATAATGTACCAGATGCATCTGCATGGAGTGAGATGCTGACATACAAAGGGCTGCATTCCTGAGTGTAATTGAGGGAGGAATAACTGTACTTCAACAATGGCTACATAAGATTTCTGAATATGGCAGCAGCAATTCTTTTGACAGGAAATCCATTACTATACTAGGTTTCTTCTTTGCCCTGATGCTGATGTAGTATGCAAATGCACCAAAAATCTAGTACTAACAGGAACTCTATTACTAATAGGTTTCTTTGCCCTGAAGATGTAGTACACAAATACACCAAAAATCTATTTGATACTAATAATCAACAACAGTTACCTTCAGAATCCTCCTTGTGAAAAACTGTGTGGATACAGCAGGAGTACTGCTAGAAGGAGAGATAATAAAAATTGTTTTTGAAAATTTGCTTTAGATACTAAGTAAGGTTGCTACCACTTCTTTTGATTGGTAGTAGTGCCTCCTACCTGATACGGTAACAGTGCTAATAGTGGTACTACTACTAGTAGTAGTAGTAGTAGTAGTAGTAGTAGTAGTAGTAATAGTAATAGTAATAGTACTAATAGTAATAGTAATAGTAATAGTAATAGTAATAGTAATAGTAATAGTAATAGTAATAGTAATAGTAATAGTAATAATAGTAATAGTAATAGTAATAGTAATAGTAATAGTAATAGTAATAGTAATAGTAATAGTAATAGTAATAGTAATAGTAATAGTAATAGTAGTTTGAAAAATTCCTCCTATATTGGATGAGATGTTCCCTGTAACCTGGAGAGGGAGGACCAATGGCAAATGAACCTGCATTGTGAAGTGCAATAACAAATGAATCTGGTGGTACTTGGCTGGGTGGTTCCAGCAAGAGTATTTATCCACAGTTATTTTAGACTTTATATATGACAAGAACAATCAAAGTGTCAATTTGCATGTGTTAGTATGCCTGAAAAGCTCACTCCCAGCAATGCATTGCAACAAAGCATCTACAGTAGCTGACCATAATGAATTACTTTTGATTTTCTAGCCTACTACAACCCATAGATAAAAACATATGAACTGCTCTTTATTGTCCATGGTTGCATTAAGGTCTTGTTTAACAAGAAATTGTTGTAGCAATTACCAATCTTCATCCCCTACTACTAGTAGTAGTGCTAGTACTAAAGGTCTCTTCTTTTTCTTGACAAAGTAATGAATCAGATGAATATGATTTTTTTTGTAAAGCTTAAAAGAGAAAGCAGAAACAATTACCTGGTTACAAAATGAATGTTCTGCAACTTTTCACTAGTGGGACTAGTACTAGCACCTTCTTCATTAGTTTCAGCACAACACTGACCTCTAAAAAAATTGTGTGACTTGCTGGTGTTCTAGTAGAAGAGGATTTTCAAGCATATTCTTTTGGCAATGTTGTAAGTGATTTTTTTACTGCTCCCATTAATATCATTGTCATATTTGTAGTAAAGAATAGTATTCCTCTTTGGTTGCTTGTTCTACTAACCATGATTGAATTGCTGCTGCCTTCTCAATGTAGTAGTAGTAATACTAGTATTGAATTCAATATGATTCAGTGCAAGATCATACTTGCAGTACTGCTCCTACTAATTATTGCCACTAGCTAGTAGTACTACTACTAGTAGTGACATTTCTCACCAAGAATACAACTTGTTGCATAGACTTCATTTGGTTGTCTTTGTAAAAGCCTAGTAACAAGTCAGTAGCACTAGTAGCTGTACTAGTGGTAGTACAACTGATCTCCATCCAAGAAAACCCCTTCTACACAAAAGGACTTCCGGGTTGACCTACCAGGGGACATATGAGTAGATAAAGTCTACCCATTACCTAGTGGGATGTGAGGCATCAACATTGATACCATTATCTGAGCGATGCTTCCAATCTGGACAATTTGTTGCCAGTGGCTTCACTACTAGCTAGTGGTGTTGATGGATACCCAGATGTTTATGAAGTGATGTAGACAAGCAATGATCCTTTTCTTGGCAACCCAACTCTACAAAAGCTTGTCCTAGGTACACTTCTTGAGTGTACTGCAGAGATGTATACTAGAGAAAGCACATCTGAGGATTACTTTGATTCACTCCTACTAGTAGTAAGTTATTCATTGGAACTGGTATTGTGATGATTGACAGGTCAGGCTTTGGTCTTCGGAAGATCACAACCCATCATCACCAGTGAAGTCTCAAAGAGGAGGAATGATGAGGCAATCAAGAATCTGGATGTTGCAAGAAGGAATTTAGAATGGTGTCAAGCATCACCAAGATTGGAAAGAGTTTCATCTGTAAAACAATCCAGAGGAGCCAGAAACAAGAAGTCCATGAGGTTGAACCAAGAAGAAATGAAGTACAATGGTTTATCTGTCAAGTGGTGTGAAGGAGCCCCTGCATCTGGCTATATGTTCCCATGGTTGCTATCTTCAACGGTTTGAGAGAAAATGAGATGCAAGAGAAACCATCCATTGTTATTGAAGTTCCATACATATGTATGAATTCTGACATTGATGGAAGAAGTTTGGAAGTTGGGTACATTGTTTTGTTGAGAAATAATGAGGGCATGTGCACTTTCTTTGAGTGGTATGACAACAACATTATCTATTCTCATTACAGGAGGGTTCTGCAATTGCATTCCCATGTGCCAGCTGATGCTGCAGAGGTCCCAGAAGAGCTATCAGCACAAGTGTGGGTTGATAGAGACATGAGTCAAATGTCAACACTCAATAGGCTGGACACCATTGAAGACTTGTAGAAATTGTGTCAAGCATCAGCAAGATTGATTGCCTCTATTGCAAAACAGGAGTCCTTGACAACTGATACAGACAGTGTAAAGTCAGCAGCTCATATTTTTGCAGAGAAGGTGCAGGGTAGACTCCCAGGGTTCTTTGTGACTGAAAGAGTTCCAGTGGATAGAGTTGACCTCCATCCTGGAAAATATTTTCACTTGGATTCACTTACTAGACATATCCCTAGAATTTCTGTTTTGGTGCTACTAGCTAGTCCTCTCTGGCCATGCACACTCCATACATTTTCAATGGCTATCTGTTCACATAGCAGACAAAATCTACTGTGAAGTATGCATTCTATTTTTGGGCATAGTATTTTTCTATTTCTTGTTATGGCGCTACTATTTTTTTAAAATCAATCACAAGTCACTGTTAATAAAATTGTATGAAGCTCATAATAAAACTTTGTTAATGATGTGGTATAGGGTTAATGTCCTGCATAATCAAATTTTAAGAACGCAATAATAAAATTTAATTATTACATAAATAAAATTATTTTATTACTCGTCCATCAATACTACTAAAGAACATGTTTCGCCAATAATAAAAATATCCTATAGCAAACCTCCACATAACAGATTTTTGATAACCCATCTACTGAAGAACCATTCTACTAGAGTATTAAGCGTTATAATGACAGAATACTTGCACACTTCACACAAAAACTAAAAAAAATCAGTTCGGGCCCTCTCCAGTAGATAATGTTATGCTGCGTACTAGTAGTAGAGGAAATGCCCAAAAAAATTTTAATAACATTTTATTAACATTTTATTAAGCTCATACTAACAAAATCTTATTCATCTTTCAATAAAATTTTATCAATCACGCGATACAAGTACTACTATAGTACTACTACTAGTAGTAGTCCACAGCTTTCTTCTTACTACTACTAGAACATGATTAGTATGAATGGTCATTTTTTAGCAATCCTGCATACAATATGATTACTGTTCTTAAATGAATGGATACATGTTCAAATCATGGGCAGCGCCAAAAATGTTTAAAAAAAGGCCCCTTTTKGGTCCTCTCCAGGTGTGAAGTTGCTATTTTACACCTCAATGAAATTTGTACAGTAGATTGTGCAGTTTCTTACTATTCCATGCATTTAACACATAAGGGACTTAATTTGTACTTGAATGCAAATTTGCATTTTCCTCGCATAGTATTGCAGATTGAAAGAAAGTTCATGGTCGCAGAGACAAATGCAATTCAGAAGAAATTATTAGAACAAAGCTCGCATATTTGGATTTGAACCTCAACTATTATGCTTCCACGCTTATTTATTCATAATAAACCCCCCTATCAGATTATGATTTATGCCTTCATGCACAGTAATACAGTACTCGTACTTCTAAGATATGAAATGTACAATGCTCTGCGACATATTTCATAGTGCGAACTTACTGTACTGTACCGTACAGAAAGCACCGTAGGTCTTCACTTGATTTTTTGAACTGCCAGATAGTTTACTCGTAGTTATCACCTACCGCTCAGTAGGAATTTCTCGAGGCATGCTTTCGCATGCTTCAACATCTTCTGCTGCTGATACTACATTCAAATAGAAAACGACCCATCTCAATTGATACTGCAAAGTATTTTTATGTCTGCCAGAGAAATAGCAGCCTACGTGTGGCTCACCAAGAAGTGGAAGAATCCGAAAAGGCGCTCAATTTAGGGTTCAGTACATTACAGGTCGACGATATTGCTGAGGAAGCGATCGCATTGCTGCATGCTTTCTTTCTGTCTATTCCTCGTGGTCTGCTCAGATTTGCATTTGCTGTTTGCGCCAACGATTCCCGACTAGAAAGCCAAAGAATAAGCAAACAACAATAACTTTTTTGATCCGTTTGACAGCAGTTTCAAGCCGCAGGGCATCGCAACATTTTCGCAGGCACGAAGACGGAGACACCCTTTATAATTCATCGAAACATACCGATCATTTTGATTAATACAAAAGAGGTTGGTCAGAAGAAAAATATGAGCTGGTTACGAGACATGGCTTGTTCTATTAACGTCTGTGATTTTTGGAGAACGCCCACAAACAAAAGGAGTCTGAAAGTACAACTTTTTTCCTCCTTTGGGTTGGCTGCCTTTTGCTCTCTTTTCGTTGTAGTCTTTTCCTCCTGCTTTGCGGTGTATTACTCCGGAGAGAAACTTATTGACAGATCCCAACTCTTGATGTACGAACAGGTGGAGAACCGACTTTCTTCGAGTGTCATATTGTTGAGTTTGTCCGGACGGGCAGGCTTCGTCGAGGAATGCATAGAAATCTTAATCGAATCCATCCGGGACCGAGTCGCTGGCTACCCGTCTATGGATGGTTGGGAAACCGGGAGATATACTCCGTTTGAATCCGAGGTGGAAGAATCGGAGGGAGAGAGGAAAAAGAAAAGATTTTATCCTCTGAATCAACCACCGGTGCCACTTGACTTTCAAGTATTGAGAGATCTTCATGCGGATGGAATCGAAAACGACGATCAATCAATAGACATGAGACTCAAAGAACACCCCAACGTGTTATCAAGCACAAAAACAGCGTCCTATAAGCTGCCAGGAAAATTCTGGAAGGGGGGAATTACACCTCCAATGTCGATGAATGAAACAATGGAGATGCTTCGAGACGATGCAATATATCAGACGACTGGGGATTTATCAGTCTTTCTGAAAGCATTATTCGAGACTTTTGATGAGTTAATGGTTGTAGAAATATTTTTTTTCAATGAGGGAAAAGGATCAACACTGCAATTTCCATCTTTAGTCGTGCACAATTCTTCTTTTCCGGATTCCGATACATATATCACCGAGGGGTGTGACTGGATGACCGAACTACGAAATCCCTACACTGGCAAACCTTACGCTACAAAATCACCATGTGAACCACCAGGCACAGTACTACGATCGCGAGAGCGGCATCCGATGGATGATATAGATATCAAAAAATTGATGAATTATACCAGTGCAAAATTTGCGCAGGCGGACCAGCAGGAGCCCTGGCAACGGCAACCACAAGACGCAATCGAGGACGATGGAAACAACGACAACAATACGAGTCACCGGAACGGCAGCACTGAGGGTTACACAGAGAATGGATACACGTCGGTCCCACCAAACAATCACCAAAAAGTTAAAAGGGACAAAGTTACCGACAAACTAATCTTTTGGACTGGACCACAATTGACGTCGAAGGACAACAAAACGCAAATTTTAAAAGCTCAAAAAGCAATTTTCGATCGAGTGTAAGTAATTCATGGTGCTTGAATGATTCCGATAGATTTTGTCTCCTTTTCAACTCAGTTGTGAAATGGCATTCTGTTTTCAACTCTTATGCATTTCCTGGACACTGCCAAAAGAACAAATGAATTTGTCGGGGTTTTATCTCTGGAAATATCGGAAAATAAACTTTCGCAAGACTTACAGCGAAGAATTCTGGACGATGCTTCTGATGGATATTCGGTGCATCCAAGTGGCCTTATCATCGGGACAACACCGGGTGCAGAACAAAAAGTTTTTGAGCGTCAATCGGACTTCGACAAGATTGAGGATCATTTCAAACGCACATACATTGATCAAATCCCCAAGTGGGAGGAATGGAGAGACAATCAAGGGTCAACGCCAAAGCCGGAGCGTATCCCTACGACGTATTTCACGCCTACTGAAAATGGTGGATTTCTAGTCTCTTGTCCCGTCCCACCAACCCCCGAATATCCTTGGGACGATCCTCTGTACAGCCCAATTGCATTTGTCGTCCAAAAGATTAGTCCAGATGTCTTCGAAGATTTTAATATCTTTGAAAACCAAGTGAAACAGGACGTGAAGAAAAATATTATTCTCTGTGTTTCATTGGGTGTCCTCGGATTAGTGCTGATTTTGTCGATACTAGCAGTCATGTCGAAGATCCTTACACAGCCCCTAACATGGATTGCATATGTGGCTCGCAATATCATCAACAACGACAGTCGTAGCAGTAAGACATATGGTGAAAATTATGAAAGTGGTGACAGAAACCATATGCTTGAGGTTGATATGAGGAGAGAGTCCGTAAAAAAGAATCCAAATATGTCTAGCACCAGCAGGATGGACTATGAAGGTGCCATTGTGAATTGCAACAATGATCCCGTGCATACTACCTCCAAAGGCAATCAGCTTATTTTGAATCTGGATCTGGAAGCAGACAATTCGGAATGCAATGATGATGATGAAGTGGGATTTGTGAATTTCGACTATAATCCGAAAGCCGATAAACGTCTATGTTGTACTCTAAGCACCGAGCTTCAACAGCTCCTTGAAGCATTTCAATCAATGCTTCATGGCTTTTCTGGGGATGGTGTTTCGGAAGTAGCAGAACCGGGTCTATGCGAAATTCGAAACTATTTGACATGGCATTCCGATTTTGCTAAGTTGTATGAATGCAACCAGGAAGACATCTCCAAGACCGAAAGGAAAGTTTCCAATTCAACCCGTGCAACAACTATGGGTTCGACTTCCAACAGTAGTATCTCTATTTCAGATGCATCTCATTATCACATACAAGATTGCGAGGCCATTACCCCCTGTCTCTCTCGTAACAGTCAATCAGAGTCGAGTTCTAGCTCTTTTCCTTCAAAATCGCTGCACGAACATCTCGCCCCACCCTCTGATATTATACGCGATATTGGAAGCCAGCAGTATATCCCTGAAGATGGGGAGAAAAACGAGGATAGCATCGTCTCCAGTTCGTCTTTAGATATTTATCTTCCTGGACCACCACCGGGAGCGGCGCAAGTGGTTGTTCCCGCACCGTCAAAAGTCAATGTGACGTCAAACTTAGGTACACCAAGGTTGGACCCGAGGCCTATTCTCGAATACAGAGATGGATCATTTGGAAGGATAAAAACAGCGTGTAGTTCTAAATTCTTTTGGTGGATTGTTGTGCTTATGGTGAGTTCATAGATGTTCGAATATCTCTATCATTGCAATTTCAAAGTTTCTCACTTATATCACTACTCCTCTGTTTGCAGGCTCTACCAGTTTTTTTCACGAGTTGTATCATTGGATCAATTGTTAGCAGCAGTATACTGGTAACTCTTCCGAAGAGATGGAAACAAAGTGCAAAACAAGGTTCAAATAACATCGAGATAAGTGCTATGAAACTGATTGTCGATCGGAAAGCGGCGACAATGGAAAACTTAATCGAGGGACCTGCTCGGGACATATATCTATTGGCCCGCACAACGAATTGGCTGATCTTTGGTGGAGTACGTAAATCTTCTAACATAGTTGACGTAGATTCGACATCCGAACGGTGCAAGACATACCCAAAAGGGGAATGTCCAAATGCCAAGCTATGTTCATGCGATTGGGAGTATGGATGGAATGCGACAGGTGGCCAATGCGAGAGTACTGAGGGCTTTACCGATGCAAGGTACCTCCAACGCCAGTGGTTTGAAGCGCAAAAACTAGATTCGAACCCAATTACTGGAGAACGCATTTCTTCACCCAGTGTCCCCACATCGTCCGAGAGTACTTTATGGTGGAAGAATGTCACCGAGTTACCAGGTTCTGAGATCGGGCCCTCTCGCACGTCTGGATACGATACTTTATACAACCGTGTGGCTGTTTCGTCAGCAAGCGCTGTTATGAACTTTCCCCTTCACAACTTTCCAAGCGGGATACACACGGAGAGGACATTATTTGGTGGTTACCTCGCTTTTGCAGTCGATGGGCTTTTACTTGGATGGTCTGGTTGTGATGATTGGCACTCATCTAATGCACACTTTGTTTCCACATACGAGAACGGAGCATCCTTGACTGACGATAAATTGTGTGCCAATGGAAAACACGGTTACGATCCTCGATGCCAAGACTGGTATGTCCAGGGTCGCGACCGTTATCTTCGAGACGCTGTTCATGCTCACGTCACATCCCCATACAAACTCCCGTTGCGCAACCAAGTCGCACAAACCATCACATCACCGATTACTAATCCCAGAACGGGAGAGTATGTTGGACAAGTTGCGTTGGACTTTCGTCTCGACTATGAATACGTATTAAAACGGCTTGATGATGAAAGTTCGTTTACATTTATGATTACACCTCACGACGACGTCTTAGGCAGTAATGTTGTGTATTTTTCCGAAAGCGAAGAAATGTTTGAACCGGCAAAGATCGAGGACTTGATCTTCAAGAATGAATTGAATGATGTTAATCGTGACTATTTCAAGGGAGAAATATTGCCACTGATTAAGGCGGGCGAGAGAGGAAACTCGGAGTTTTTTCTCGCCCAGGAAGACGGTTCAGAGGTAGAAATATGTCTCTACTACGCACCGGTAAAAATACAACTGCCTCTTGGTTTAGAACCTGATGACTTTGCGTCGGGTCGAAAAATCACTGAACACTTGATATACTCAGTAGGTTCTGGGAAACCTTGTGATGAGATTAAACGACCTTACGACGGCGTGGAAGATGAAGTCAACCAAGACCTCGCGAACCAAGAGTGTAAGTTTGAATTTTTGGGAAACGCTTTTTTTTGCTCAGTAAACCCATTGATTTTTCTCACCCTGATTTCAATACTCCTTGATTTTCCCAGATATTTTTGTTGCTATAATCGCGTCATCTACGGTGATTTTCGTCATAGTTTCTGCCATCTCTGCTATTCATATTGCTTTTCCCATGATTAAGTTGTCAGCCATCGTTCGGAGTACCAAAAAAGGGGAATATGATAGTATGTAAGTGTGTCTATTCCGACAGAGCCTTATGACTTGAGTGAACTCGACTCGTCTGTTTTTCAGAATTCGTGCTTCATCGAAATATTCATTCGGCATATTTTTTTAATCTTTTTCCTAGACCTCCTCTGGAAGGCGGATGCAGCGAGGTGCAAGGCGTTTACAACACCTTTGCAAAACTCAACAAAATAGTCAAGGTTTCGAATACTTCCTTCTTTTCGGGAAAACTAGACGTGGCGCATCACTTTGTGAACGATGCCCTGGGCCTGTATCGAAAGATCAATGATCGCAAGGCTATAGGTGTTACGTGCAATAATCTAGCGAATACTCTGTTCGCCATTCAATTCGAACGCATCGACGGTGTCAATTGCTGTGTCGCATCAAGGCCCTGCTACGTCAAACAAACATTAGCTCTTTACAATGAAGCTACGGAGTACAGTCAGCAAGACTTCGACGAATCTGGAGAAGACTCAAAATTAGATTACGCCATCCAGCTCGCAGATAGGCGTTTCAATCGCGGTCTGTATTTCCTTTTCATTGATGGATACCACTGTGCACCTGGAGACTCAAGGCAACGCGGATACGACGATATCACCTTCTCGCGGAATCTTCACTACGATATTCGTGATCGTCTGTTGGAGAAAAAAGAGCTTTTTGCTAACGCATCTTCATACTTTAGCCGTCTTATTAGACGCATAGATTGCCTTGCAGCCTTTTATGACGACGTAGGATTGCGAGAGATTTGGGACGCACAGGTGCTTCTGGACGAAGCAAGCCATTTGATGAGGGCGGCCATCGAGGTAACATCGCGTGGAAAGAACTGCCCCTTATTTCATGAGATTAATTGCAATGGACGGCAACAACAACTCGAGAGTCTCGAGATCTTGCTCGCAATGAATAGCGGAGATACATTGCGAGCTGCGAAGACTGGAATGCGAATGCTTGTAGAAGACGATTATCTTCTAGAATCTGCTTTTGTGCGTGCCGCCGAAGCACTATTGGTTGTGATGGAAGAGGGTGACGAAGATCATAATACATACTTTTCGAAGAGATCAATCGAGCGCACCCGCCTTGATCTACGGGCGATTGTAAAATCTTGCAAAAAGGAATCCTTGGACATGGGGAAGAATGCAGTATTTGTCTTTGAACTTTGTCCGTCGCAATTTATGACAAAGGATAACACTGATGGTAGAGGAACATTACTTGACGAACTGAACAGCCAATGCCTCCAGTTGTACGATAATTTCTTTCAAGCAGACGATCAAATCGGTATCCTGGCGAACAATATCGGCAACTCCCAGACTGTAGAGATCGGACGGAAGGAAGACAACGAAGGTCGGCAGCGCGCATCCCTCGATGTCGCTACCTCAATGAAGAGTTCCAGGGTTGCGCATTCCGATACAACGCCTGATTCTGGCGATTACAACCATGGAACTCCAGCAGTAGATTCTTCTTTCCCAATCGCGTTGCAAATGCTGATTGAATCATCAGTGTCCCTACAGAACGACTCGTATATTATATGGGTTACGAGTGGACATACTCACCAAAACGAGCAAGGAATGATTTCGTTACACGACAAAATCGTACGATTGAACCAAGAACGGACGTACCAAATTCACGTATTGATCATCGATCTGAAGCTGAGTTGCGTCGAAAAAGGTGACCCGTACAGTGGCGGCATGGGAGACGAAACGCCAAAGGGGCACGAACTTGTCCTGGAAGATATTGGCAACATAACGAAAAATTCCTTTTACTTTGACGTTAGCACCGATGACGAACTTTCTGCGGCATTTCAATGGGTGGCGGGAATCCTGCCGAACAGTCGCTCGACCAGCCAGTTCATCTCGTTTTTAACGATGGAAAAGTTTTAAGCCACAGCACTGAAATCAAGTTCCTTCGCTCATGCACCCACCCTGTGCTCAAAACATGCAATTGGAGTTGGAAAAATATACCGTAGCGACCGTCAAATTATTGTTTTCTGAACATTTGAACAAGAACGGTTTTGTCGGAAGTTTCCCCCTGCAAATCAATATTTCTACGGTGTTTTCTACATGAGTTTGTACTGAAATAGCAATCAAGATGAGTTTTTGACAACTGCTCACATTTTTTTAGTACTCGTACTCCTCGTACAAGATACTGTGTACAATTACTTATTACGTATGCACAGTAGTGAAGACAGTTTTTTAGTTTGTACCTGTTGAGGTGCAAATTCCTGGTTACAAGCGCGCACGAGGGAACCAGTGCGCCTGTTTTTGTAACCAGACCCTTTTTTTTGTAACCAGACTACCAGTAGTATCGTGTAAAAATATGGGCTCTCCTTAAGGAAGGGTTTGGTTACAAAATTCAGTCCGCGCGGTTTTGTAACCAGTTGAGGTGCATGTACTTAAGCAAAACATAAATAGTGTTTGTACGCGCGATCTGCTCAACAAAATCATGTACCTAAAAAATACTACGCGCGCTGAGTACATGGAAATGTTGAGCTGCTCAACGGTTACGAGTTAGGTAATTCGTACCAATAGCATACTTCTAGTAATGTACCGGTACGTACGCATACGAGTACCTGTTCAAGTACCGGTACATACCTGTTGCGCATTTGTAAAAACTAAAATGAAAAAATAATTACTTAAGCAGTGGAAAATAAAATACCCCAGTGAAAATAATTAATACTGGTGGAATGCGTCGAATGAAAGCAAAGGACGGGTACGAGTACGCACCGTATGTACTGTACTGGAAAGTGTCATTAACTTACCGGTACGAGTCGAGTACGACGATGATGATGTTACTTATTGCATATTCAGTACTGTAAGTGGGTTCGCGAGCAAGGGTACCGCAGGCAGGGTCCCGTACGTACGGTACCAAGTGTCGGGGTACCGGTAGGTAGCGGTGGGGCGATAGAGCTCCTCATATCATACCGGTAGAAACAAAAGGCCCGATCGAGTACGAGTAGTAAGTACAGTACTTGTACCCCCTGCCCGTGTTCGTTCTCGTACTTGTACTACGGGGACCGGTACAAAACAACATCTGCTGCACCTTTATGGAGATTCATGTTCATTGAATCATCTCACGTCGTCTCATCTTACGGTACCTAGTACCGGTACTCGTACGGTAATCTGAGGACAACCTATTATCATACCGTACCACAGCGAACCAGACTACAAAAGACTACCGTAGACTTCGCGACACTACACTAAACCACAGCATAGCAAAGCATAGCATAGCAGAGTATAGCACGGCACAGCACAGCACACCATACAAGTACCATACCATACCATACATTACCATACCGTTGCTGTTGATTCAACATCGTCACCACACCAAGGCACGACAAATCACGCAATAATAGTACGAGTACTGTATTGATTGCGTCGTTGTTCGCTCTGGGTCTGTTCCTGATAGCGAGTCCTCTGTACCACACATCGCACTGCAACAGAATACCGGATCTAGCTTCTGGGTCTGTTGCTTCTGCTGTTTCTGTTTTCTGCGCAAGAGAAGAAGAATTGCGTCGGAGAGTACCGGTTACTGTTACGTACTCGTACTTTACCATATTACAAAGTACCGAAGTATAAGCATACCTTGTAGTGTTGCATCACATCGTGCCGCACCAACACTCGTAGCTGCAGGAAGACGAATAGCAGAATCGAGGCGGCAAGGAAAGTGAGCACTTCGCGCAACGGATCCTTGGATTG
This sequence comes from Pseudo-nitzschia multistriata, assembly GCA_900660405.1. Taxonomy (NCBI): domain Eukaryota; phylum Bacillariophyta; class Bacillariophyceae; order Bacillariales; family Bacillariaceae; genus Pseudo-nitzschia; species Pseudo-nitzschia multistriata. The sequence goes on along the minus strand of CAACVS010000608.1, from coordinate 147,308 downwards.
CGAGAACAGTACCTTGCTTTTGTTTCTGTTATGCAGTCCGTGGTAGCAGTATACAGTAACAAACTAGAAGTACTACTACGATACAATACGATCGAACACGCCTCATTACGAGCAAGGAGCGGAAAAAGCATTATCGCATGCTGATTGTCGTCTGCAAACCCATTTCAGAGCGAGCAAGCAGAGACCGAAACACATCACGCATACGCACATACGCATACGCGCATACGCATACGCATATAGAAAGAGAAATAGAGGGAGAAGATCAGTCCTACAAGCAGATTGATCGTTTTTCTTGCCAGTAGGATATCCTTGTTAACGATTTCATCTTTCAAGAGAAAAAGGAAAAAGGCAATCCAAGTCGTCGGAGGAAAAAACTCGAGACAAACGAGTGAAGCGAAGTGAAGTGAAAAAGAAAAGAAAATCAAAACAAAACAAAACCGAAGCGAAGCGAACAGTTGCTTACCCGCTACGAATCAAACACCCCGACCAGCAATACATTCCCTTATACGCAAGGGAAAACAGACGCAAACATGGCGGAATTATCAGCCACACCTGCTGCCATTCCTGCTGCTTCAACGATCCCTGTAGAAGCAGAAGCAGAAACAGAAACACAAGTGCCAAACGGAAAGGAAACGAAAGATCCAACAAATGGCACCTGCGATGCCGATGCAGATACAGAAGCAAGTGCAAATGCAAATGAAAATGTCAATGGGACCACAATGAACACGAATGCTCGGCTCCGTCCAGAATTGAAAGAAAAGATCCAGAGCTGGATTCTTAGTTTCTATCACCTAGATCCTCGTTACAAGATTCTTACGTTTTTTAACTTGGTCGCTTCGGAAGGTGCCGACAACCTTACGGACGATCAGATCGAAGAACATTCGTATGCGATGATGACTACGACGAGCACGACCGGCGGTGCCGCAGGTAGTCTAGGGAACAGCGTAACTTCACAGCAACGACAAGCATCACCCACCGAGGAGCCCACCACGCCTGTGTCCGCCAACCAATCGTCACCTGCTTCTGGCAAAATTCCTCCCGCCAACAGCACTTCCAAAGACAAAAACAACGGCAACAACAGAGATGTATACAAGGTTAACGCACATCTGATGAGCCGGCCCAGCGCACGGAACATTCGGCCGTCCACTCTCAGCTTGCTGTCGAGAATCTTCAACGCTACATCTATTCTGACCGTCTGGAGACCGTGTTCGAATGATGCCATGCGGAAAATGATGGAGGGGGCCGGTGTCGGCAAAGGTCTGGACATTAAGGGGAAGTCCGCCAAGAAGGGAACACTGTCAGGCTTTGTGCCCTTTATGCAGATCTTCGACAACGATCACAAGAACGAGATCCAACCCATCCCGGTCAAGGCATTGATGCGTGTCTACTACAAGGACGAGAAACTCCGGGATCACGTGCTGGGGGTTCTCCAAACCTACCTAGAAGAGGGGCCGCCGCTCAAAAAGAACGGAGGCAATGTACCTCCTCTGTCTCCCGTGGGAAAATTGATGGACGAACCAATCATTACCGACGAAGTTGTTGCCTTTCGGCAAGCACGCACCGCGATGCGTTGTTCCACCATCGACGAAATCACCGAAGACGACGATCTACACAACGAACAAGAACAAGAAGAAGGAACAGGCAAAGAAAAGAAACCTTCTCTTCCAGACCACAAGAATCCCAATTCGTCGAAGTACGTTCCCCCTAAGCCCCTCAAGAAACTCAAGAAATATACCAAGGTCGGATTCTATGGAATCGAGTGCACCCAGCGTCTCTTTTGGCTCGCAACCGTCCAGGATGCGGATATTTCGAGATCCGGAACCGGAACTGAAACCGGCCGACCTTCCCTTCCGGGGTTTCAGGACGCCAACCTGAAAACTCTCAAAGTGGCCCACACCCAGCTACCGAAACCAAACCCGATGCCCGTCGTGTTGCAGTACAAATCCTACGAAGAAGTAGTCGCAAGCAGTGATGACGAGGACGAGAATCAAAACACCAACCATCCACTGGATGATTGCCTAGATCCCCGATTTTTGGTCATGGCCTACGAAGAACAAGGGACGATAAAACCGGTCGTTTCTGATTTCGACGGCTTTTTGTTGGGATGGAGACGGGAAGCTCTGTGGTTCGGATGCTGTCTTCCTCGGTACCAAGAAAATCTGATGATGTGGTGCGTCGAACGCATCGAAGAGATATTGGACGATCAAAAGAAGAACCCCACCAATAGCGATACATGGACGCAGCGCTGGTTAGATGTTCAGAAAAAGGCGGCACAGCAAGGAAAAGTGTTCGATATTCCCGAATACGGCTTTGGGGATCCAAAGTCGACATCTATCATGGAACACGCGGCTTTGAAACTCAAGTCCACAGGCGCGGTCCGCCACGGATCGGAATGTTTCAACTACCACTTCCCCCAAGAAATCGACGAGACGTTTCTCTTGATTTCCGATACCCTTAAACCTGTTCCTTGGAAGTATGTCAACGTCAAGGAGCTACAAGATATTTTGTCCCAGAAGATCGCAGAAGGCTTCGTGTTTCCGTTGAATCCGAAATGGATTCTTTGCGATCCTGGGTGGAAAAAGGTGTACGATGATCTCATGCGCAGCGACGCCCTGTATTCAGATTTGTCGAAAGACATATGGTTCCCACCCTACAGTGGCATTCGAGAAAGAATTGAGAAAATACACAAGCTCCATCCAAACGGTTTCCAGCGATGCACCAATTTTTCCAAAGCCAAAGGATTGGACAAGATGAAGTCACACTCGTCGACGGGTCGCCGCCAATCGGCTTCGAACATTTTGCGGGACACGCTTGACGAAGGTCTCGGTTCGCAGCTTACTGGAAATGCATATGCTGATCTGGCACAACTCGAGCTCGACGATTTCATTGGCCGGACGAGCGCGATGCCGGGCCGAGGCATGGAACTGGACAGCGCAATGGGCAAAAATATTCGCGACGCAATCAAGGATCTCTCCATCGAAGAACTCGACGACGACTACGCGGAACAGCCACGTAGCAGCAAAGGGGTCGGCGGCGTCCCCTTGTCACAACGGTCCAGACAGGAAAAGCGACCGAGCGGTGTTTCGCACACCAGCAGCATTGCAAGTAGTGTGGGAAGCAGCGGGACGAGCCAAAGCAATAGTAAAACAGGCCCAAGCAGCTCCAACAACCAAAGCCCTGGGCTTTCCCTCACCTCTAGCATAAGTAGCGGCAGCGGCACCACCCCAACTACCTTTCGGAAGCTATTTCGTAAGGTCCGTAGGCGTCCGAACTCCATGGAATTTACTAACGAATCTTCGAACAACGATCAGCACACAACGTCATCCGAACCGTACACCCGTTCAAAGACGACATCGTCTCCAGACCTCCGACTGGGGCAACAAGCCAGAGCAGTTTCGAACCCGAAGGATTCGAGCAGCGCCAATCCCAAGAAAAAGACAAGTTCGAAAGATACCAACAAGCCTCGCCGCCATTTCAGCAAGTGGTTCAAATAACAAACCACATCAACAAGAAACATCAACATCTGTCACTCTGAGGACGAAGACCCTAACACAAACTACGTCACAAAACACATCACAGCACGTCAAGTCACACCACACAATAAAACGAACGAGCCAATAGAAGAAAGAAAATTAGCCAACAAGCATTTGCAATCGTGGCGGGTTTCATAGTGAGGAACGTTCAAACACAACACTAATGATTTCACGATTCTAATTCTAGCAAAATACTCGTTATCACTTAGCTAATGAGACAAGCGTCAACTATTTTCCTTCCATCACCGCTATAAATATGCCTAAATTTTTGATTGATCGACAAATCCCAAAGAACAATATATTTGGCCATGGTGCTCCACACATCTGCTTGGATGCAAGGAGTTGGATAGATGTCAACCACAAAACCTACTATTACTGCTGCTACTGCTACTGCTACTACTACTACACAACTCTTACTAGTTTCCAGATGAGCAGTCCATAATTTTCTTATGCTATTTCTTGCTGCAAGTGTTTGCCTCTCTTGACTTGCAGAACGTTGGTTGGAGTAACGAAACGAATTACAGTAAATCACAGTGCTTTTACGAACGGCGGGATCGCCGGTCTGATAAGGTTGCGTGTACATCAAAGCTCTGCCCACAAAAATGGTCTGCTGATGCAGATGATGTTTCGATTCTAGAGAATTTGTAAAACAAAAAAGTTGTGCAATAAATAGAAAGAGATTGGATGGCGGTTGCAGATTTCTATTCCAGCGCGAGATTCTTTCCCATCGTGCTTTCTTCAAAACTTTGTCAGCCTGTCCGGGGGTATCCACTCAACTTTCACATGACAAGAACAAACCACTTAGATTTCGATTGACTGAGCGAAAAAAAATCGAGTTTGTGAGTACGAGTATTCCACCAGAAACAAACAATGCGATGGTATAGTCGCTGGCTTCCTGCAAATTACGCACCCTCCAGTTGTTCACCAGGATTTTTGAGGCACAAAGCAGGGCCTGCTCCCGGACCTCCCACCGGGGATGGTTTACGTAGCACATGACCAGCGGCTTGGCCCCGAGCACCTTATCCAAGACGTGCTTGCCGTTGGGGTAGTGCCGAACGAACTCCCCCAGATCGAACAGGCACACCGCAAGGCACTCGCAGACCTCGTCGTCTGAAATGTCGTCCTCGCCCCATGAATCTCCCCCCACCTCGTTCAGACCGGCATACACGACGGTACCCCCGCTGCTGCGAAGGCGACCGCTCTTGGTGCTCGCGTATAGGATCTGCACTAGGCTTTTCACGACACCAAAGCGTCCATCTCGGCCCTCCATCTGTCCCACGTTCCGCCGGAAAAAATCTTTCGTGTGAAACCGATCGTCCCACCTCAGGGCACCGGTCTCGACCTCAGCCTCGTAGACGTGGAATTGGGATAGTTGCTCGGTGCGGTCGGAAAGAAATCCGTGCAAGAACTCTAGGTCGTCCTCCAGATCTTCGTCGTTCCAGCGCCTAAGCCGAACCGTGTCGAGGGATTTGAGCACACCACAGCCAATCATCTCACGAACAAATGAGTTCGCGTCGATGTCGCTGGTCTTGTCACCACCAACTCTGCTGTGGCTCGCAGGGAGAGTGGTCAGGGAGCGGAGGCAGGCCAGGGTCAGCCGCAGGACCTTTTCGCGCGGTGCCGTCTTGAGGAGATGTGCCAGTGCCGAGACTGCCCCGTCGCGGGCAAAGTGGTTCGCAACGCTCTCGTCAGTTTGGCAATCCATAGACATGCACCACAGGCAAAAGACCAGGTCGTAAACTTGCTGCACCGAGGAGGACGACACTGGCCGCTTTCGTGAAATTCGATCGGGGTGTGGCAGCTGCAAAGCTTGCGCCGGCGACAGAAGCGACGAGGACGCTGCGATGGTCGATGTGGCGGCGAGAGTGGCGGCCAGGACCGACGGACCCGAAAGGGCCTCGCCTGCCCTGGAAATAAAACCTTGAAGGTGTGTGTGGTTGGTGTCGCTCTCCACCAGGGCCTCTGTATGGTGCGTTTCTGACTCCGTCGCCCCGGGGGAGGACGGTGAGCCGAGGTGGTTAAAAATCGAGTTCGAATTTGTCGAAGAAAAGCTGCTGCTCACCGAGAAGGAATCGCTGTGCGAGTACGCATTGATAGAGAGCGACGTCGACGTGGATGGATTCGTTTTTCGAGATCGCACGTTCCCCCGCTTGCGCTCCGGAGACGCCGGGAGCTGGCTGTGCGGGGGGGAGGATTTTGGTTTGGAAAAAGCCAAAATCGTCCTTGCCGTGAGAGATCCCGGTGATGTCGAGTTTGCTGCGGGGCCTACTTTCGTGGCAGGACGGCGGAACCAGTCGTCTTCTCCTCCGCTCCACTTGCTCGGTGTCCTTGTCGTGCGCTTGGCCTTGAGGTGCCGGACAAGGTATCCGATGCCTCCCGCTTGGTGAAAGGCAGTCCGTGCACGCTTAGTGCCCGATAGCAGAACGCCTAGGGTGGGCGTCACGACGCCGAGCGATAGATAATGGTCAGAGCACTGCAGCCGTCCCGTCAGCCAAGACACAAAGGACCCTAGCGACTCATCAATAGCTCTCTGTAGGTTGGTCTGGTCGAGAACGGTGGTCAACTCTTCCTCTGGGCTGTTTGATTTCGAAAAGGTCGCCGCTTTGTGCTCGTCTGGAAATGACAAGAGGTTCAAAAAGTCGACGTCGGTTTCCTGCCAGGTTGATGGCTTGTTGTTGTTGTTGTTGCTATTGTTTTTTTTCCTGTTGTCGTGACTTGCATTGCAGGATCTCAATAGCTCGATTCGCTCGCATCCAGTTTTGAGAATGTAGGAAAGGATCAGCGCTGCTCCACGTTTTGTGTATTCATCTACGGATCGGTTGTAGAGCAGCGGTACCAGCATTCTCCATTCGTCGATATCTAGATTGTTGGATCTAGCTGAGTTCGCGTGGCAGCTTTCGATTATCTTTTGGATTTCGTTCATCTTTTGGATTTCGTTTTCATCGACCCCATGAAACAATTTAGACAGGCTCGGAATACCATTGCTTGCATTGTCCAGAGAGACGGCAATGATTTCAAAGAGTTTATCCACGCAGTAATGGGATACGACCAGTTTTTTGTGCTGCTTGGTTGACCGGTAGTAGAAATCGAGAGCTTCGTCTTGGGTTTCCAGGGGCGGGCTTTCCAGAGTGGCGATCCCGCTGTCCTCGTTCGATCCCGCAGTTGCGTCTGCAACTGTATTTGGCTTTGCGTTGTCTCTGCTTGTGCTTCCTCCGGTCACCTGGCCCAGCATCTTGAGCAGAAGCCGGAGGTACGAGACGGCTTCATCGCGCTCCGCAAGTGTATACTCGAGTGGGTTTTCCTCGGCGCTCTTCAAGAGGGACCATTCCGGTGGGCTGAGCCAAAAGGGGGGGAGGTTTCCGTCGCTTCCCTCCTCCTCCTCGTCTGTCGGGTCGCGAAATCCTTGGCTGTCAATATTTCTGATCCCCCTCCCACCGACCTGGATCTGGATCTGGATCGCATCCTGCTGCTGCAACGTAACGAAACAAAACGCCTTCTCCACGGGCGACGGAGAAAGCACCGGATAAAATACCATGTGTGTCTTATCCCGTCTTGTCGTGTGGTGTCGTGCGGTGTCGTCGTGTACTTATTGCGGATATCATAAGTACATTATTATTATTCTGTGCGTACGAGTAATGCGAGATGGGTTACAGGCTGAGTGTTTCGAATGATGATTGTATGAAACGATATTACTGTACTACTATGTATTATTCTTCACAAGTTTCGTTCTACTTAGTACAGTTCTCTTACTTCACTTCTACCGTACGGTTCGTACGAAGCTTTTTCTGTTCGGTATGTTTGTGTTGTACGTAGTATGTGTCGATGTCCATAGTACCCTATTACTCGTATGTAGAACTAGTACGAGTATAACGATGGAGTTTTCGATTTTAGACACTACCGGTACGTAGTTCCTCCGATAGAACATAAATAGAATAGATCTGTTACGCAAAAAAAGAAGCATTCCAATCACCCAGACTTATTTCAGTAGCAAAGGTGCGAAATAGACATTTCTTTGGGAACGGAGGAAGAACTACATACTGACTCCGTTATTTTTTACTGTTGACTAATACATGACGGCTCTCTATCTAGTGAAAACTTGAAATGCAGGCTAAGATACTCCGCAGCCTCTGTTTCAATACAAGGAATGACTACGCACTTGTTCTACCCTTGAACTCAGGTTGTGTTTGCGTTTGTGGGGGGGGGGGGGGGGGAGCGGGCTGGGATCTACCACCATGGACCCGAGAAACTTGCGATAACGGGATGGGCTTTTGGTCATCGGAAAAACAGTAACTCATTCAAAACAATCAAATCAGTATGCATCCCATCCCATCCCATCCGATCCGATCCGAGATCGAACCCTAGAAAATCTTGTCCCAGCGGGTTCCATCCTTCCATATGATGACGCTCTCGCTGTCTCCTCCCTTGACCTCGCCGTGGACGGCCCAGTTCTCGTCGGCGTCGATAAAGTGGATCTTGACGATGCGCTGGACGCTGTTGCGGGTGTACCTGCCGATGGTCTTCCCGGCAAAAAAGCCCGAAATGGTCAGGATCCCGTCCAGGTCGTCTTTCACCACGAGCGATGCCAGCTCGTCCCCCTCGAAGGTAGCCCGCCACCTCCCGGTCAGTCCCTGGTTCACCCCGGCGGGAGCACGGCCAGGGACGCTTCCGGAGGCGCCAACGGCACGGGCCTGGACCACCGGAGCGCCGTCGTCGCCGTCGTTTTTGCTCTTGTGGGCCTTGACCGCGTGGGCCACTCCGACCCCCGCCGCGGCCACCCCGGCAACGGCTGCCGCACCGGCCACGCCGACGGCCACCTTTTGTTCCGTGCTCAGGCCCTCGAATTTCTTGGTGGCGGTCGAGATCAGGCCACCGTCGCCGTCGCCTCCGCTGTCGTCTTCCTCTGTTTCCGCGACATCCGGTTTGTACTCCTCCACGAAATCGTACTCGTCGTCCGTTCCGCTCAGCGTCAGCGCGGATCGATCCTTGACCGCCATCTGCTTGCTGCGGTCGACCAGAATGACGTAATCCGCCTGGTCCTTCTTGTGGGCCTTTTTGAAGAATTTCTTGTCCAGCAGGTATCCCACGGCACCGCCGGTGGCTGCCCCCGCTGCGGCCGCACCGGCGTAGTGGCCGAATTTGGCCCCCTTGTGCGGAATCTCCTCCCACTTGGTCCCGTCGCTCCAAAAGATGTTGTGCTCGTCCTCGATGTCTCCCGTGATCTTCCACCCCTCGTCTGCGTCCCGAAAGGTAATGTTGTACCCGTACTGCCGCTCGGCGTACTTTCCCACCGTCTTGCCACCGGAAAATCCCTCGATCTTGAGATTTCCCTTGAGATCGTCCTTGACCTTGAGCGTGGCGATCTCGCAGCCGCCGTAGGTTGCCCTCCAGTGTCCGTTCCAGCCTTCCGTGCGCTTCTTGGCCTGGTTCTTGTTGTACATGTACATACCTCCAACGCCCATGGCAGCCCCGGCAAAGGCCCCAACGATGGCCCCGGTGGTCCCGCTCGATTTGGTGCCCTTGATCTCGGCCATGGCCGCCTTGATTTCACTGTCCTTGATGCAATCGACAATGTCGACGACCTTTCTTGTCTTTCTCGACTTTTTGTGGCTCTTCATGTTCTTGTCTAGGTGCTGCATGTAGTCCTCGGCCTCCTTGTCGTCTCCGACGTGGACAAAGGTGACGCTAAGGGGCGATTCCTTGTAGCCCTTCGCAGCGATCTTCTCCGCCGCGACCTGCAGGGTCTTTTCGAGGCGTTCGCTGTCGTCGGGGATGCCGGCCGTCAAGACGAGAATCCCGCAGGGTCGTTCGAAGCCCCGATCGAAGGCTTCCTTTAGGACGAAATCCATGGCCCTTCCCATGTGGCACGGGCCGCTGGGGAGCTTCGAGGTGACCATCGCCTCGATGTCCTTGATGTTCTTGACCTTCCGGTAAAGACTGATCTTGCCACGCTTGTCCTCGGAGCCTCCGAAGCAGACTATGTCCATTCCGTCAGGGTCCACCTTGCTGACCTGCTTGACCATTCCGTGCAGAGCGACGACGGCCTTTTCCCATCGCGTGGGATTCACGGAACTCTGAAAGGTACACTCGTAATCCTCGCCATCGGCAATCGTCTGGGGATTGTTCTTGCGGATCTCCTTCAGGATCTCGTCGTCGGCCTCGCTGTCGGAGTCCATCAGCTGTTCAGCTTTTTTCTCCAAGTTTTTGAAGATGTCCTGGAATTTGTTGCCGCCCATCGTGTTCTGTCTGGTCTGGGTGTCGATTCACCTTTGTTGTATTGTTGTTCCGAAATGTACCTGGCTGTGCTTGGTGAAATAACAAGGGCTATCTTTGTTTGCAACAAGCTGTGGTGTTGGTTTTGTGACTGTTAGGGAATCCGCTGAGGAGTTTTGGTAATTGCAATTGCTTGCTCTATTATTTGTGTTCTTGCGCTAACATATCGTTACGACCTACAGGTACAGTAGGATAGGATAGGATACGATACTTTTCACTCGTACTCGTATACTCGTACATAATGTATGTACTGTATTGCAGAAGAAAATAGACGTCGTACTTGTACGTTCATAACCTAAGGCTTTCCACGTTTCTCATACAGTATGCTACTGTACGCATCTACCTACTGTACAGTAATGTACGTTGTTTCTTTGTACAGAACAGGTATTTTCAACGGAAAGTCATTTTTTATTTTTGTATCTTCTTCGTATCGTACGTACGGAACGTTAGGTACTCGTACCGTAGGAATCATTGTTTCACTTTTTCTCGTTTCCGCCCAAATCGTGCATTTTGGCATGTTTTTTCTCCGAGTTTCTGTGAACAGTTTCCATACTTTCTTCCCAAGAGTGAAAATACTAATCCTACACGAAATAAGACTAAAACAGTTTGGCACAAATAAAACCTGTTTTCTGCTCATTCATTTCTCTCCTCAGAACATCCAAACAAGAAAGCAAAAAACACTCCAAACCGGAGTATATACTAGCTATCACAAAACACATCATCATATTTGTTACCAAGAACATACCATCACCGCCACCATGATGATGCTGAAGATGTACTATGATGACGATGATTCTTTTTCTGGTGATGGGCATTGGTGATGATGATTATTTGTATGGCAGTGATGCAAACCTATCTAACAATGATAGCAGTGGCCCCAAGTTGACAGCAGTGTTTCAAGTGGTGATACTAAAGGCTCTCTTGGAAGTCTATCTGATGCCCCTTCTTACTAGTAGTAGTAGTAGTACTACCACCACTTGTACTACTAGTACTAGTACGATGCTTCTTTGTTTGACAAAATTCAAGAACTCATGAACCTTGACCTGCTCTCTGATTCAATTGATCTGGAACAGAATTCAGGATGAATTGGAACATCTTCTTCAGGACTCCTTGATTCTCGTGAGGATGTAAATAGTCACAGTACTTGTACATTTTTGCTGGGTAGGATTTGTACTTGAGCCTATTACTCAGGTTCAAAAGGAGAGCAGCGTACTAGTAGATGAGTGTCAATGCTTACCTCTGCACGTCAACTGAGAAAAACTAATTTGGTTGAGTACAACACGATTCACGAGCAGTCGAAGGAATCGTCCTTTCCCGATTAATACTACTGTGGGATCATTTGCTCCAGCTCGCAACTGGAACAAGGCTACAAGGAAAAGGAGTGCGTACTAGTAATATTTATCACAAAGTTTGCAAACCTTGATGAGTGGTCATCTCTTGTGTAATTACAACTGAAAAACTCATTTGAACTTCCCTTCCTACGCGTAGTACAGTAGTATTATAAAAGACTTTTTTCTCTTTTTTTAAGCCATAGTCGTGTGAAGGCCCAGTCTTTGAGGCTAGCATGCTTCTTTACACCAGCCTTGAGCACGATTCATTAGTGCTTTCTTCCCATTCAGCCTGTTCGATTCGAAAGAGTTGGTCCATAATGCCTGCCGTGGATCTCTTTTCTCCCATCTCCTCCACACGAAATGCACGCATTCTTCGTTCGTTCGTTCGTTGGTTCGGCACCACCGGCCCGGCGAAACTCAGGGTATTTTCACCCCCAGCGATTCCTCAATCTCGTACGGAATGGGTTGCATCGGGGCCAGGGCCTTCATCTGTTCCGCCAGAATCCCGAGCCGCTCGGTGTCTGCCTCTGTGGTCGTTTGCGGAACCTCGATCCCGTCTTCGTTCCGCCGCCGCGGCGGCTTCAGTGCCTTCCATTCCAGCTTAACGGCCTTCCTCTGGACCGCGCGGTCGGAGACCTCGCCGATGGGTCGGATCCTGTTCTTCGTGCCTTTGCTCCCCTCGAGCTCGGCCAGCCTCTGCAGGATCGAGATCGGAGAAAACCGGGACGGATCGAGCTCGCAGAGGCGGTGCAGAACAGCGGCCGCGGCCCAGGCATCGCGGGCGGCGTAGTCCACCTCCCTTGCCCGGAGGGGGGCCGCGGACCAGTGGCTCCGGGCCAGCTTGCTGGACTTGGGAATGCCGACGCCCAGGATCCCGGCCACTAGCCGGGCCAGCCCGATCGTGCCCCCCGGCTTGCTGGAACCGATTCCACCGAGATCGAACCGGCGCAGGGGTGGCTCCACGGGCCGGTCCGCGACGCCGGTGTCGACGCCCCCGCGCGTCGCCCAGGAGAGTCGCTCTTCTTCGACCCCGATGCCGCGGCACCAGCGGTAGAGCTCGACCATGTCCTCGTCGATTCCAACCCCCGTCTTGATGAGGTTCGGGTCGTCTAGAATGTCGTGGAGAAACCCCGGAAGTCCCGTCGTTTCGTGGATCGGACCGAACCCGTCCTGGGCGATCTGAAAGACCATGGAATCGGTGGGGGTGCTCAGCTGGATCGTTGCGGGGCCGAAGTGTGTGTCGCTTCCGTAACTCGATTCGCGCCAGGGCAGGCGTGGCGAGGATTCCATGTCCCAGCCAAGGATCTTCGGAGCCTCGGTGTCGCTCCAGAGGTGTTTCTGGGCCCACCGAAAGGCAACGTCGACGTCGTTGGTGTAGACGACGCCGATGGAGTTGGCATAGGATGCGTTTGGTGGAGGTGGCAGCACTTGTTTCGTCTTTCCGGTCTGGTCGGAAACGGGGGAAACAGAAGCAGAAACAGCCGGGAGTCTTTCCAGAGGCGGCAGCCTTCGTTGGTAGGTGAAAAGTTTCGGAGACCGAGATTTCTGCTTGGTCGAAGAGGAAGACGCTGTCGCCAATAAACCGACCAGCAGACGGCGATATCGACCGATCGATTGGAAGACGGAGAGAACCATCGTTGCATTGCGTGGATGTGAGACGTTTCCGTTTCGTTCTTTCTTCGATCAGCGCTGCTCAACGACGTTCTTGTTTTCCTCGTGTCAAAGGGTTGACTTCGTGAATGAAGAATTCATCCGATGACGTCATTAGTCACGTACAAGTTTTCAGTCACGATTTTCATCTAGTTCCTATTCCAAAGAACAATAATCGTCCAGTAATCAGTGCACCATTTGCGTCTAGCACTACTAGTAGTAAAGTACTTGCAGGACTTTAACTATCAGCAGTACGCCATAGTTGCCTTATTGTCACTTATAGTAGTAATACTTCTTAGCTTTTCAATTCTCAAATTGTAATACTGTGTGCACCATAGTTCTGCTGCTAGCAATAGTTACTAGTACAAGTAATACTTTCAATACACCCGAAAAAGGCTCAGAAATTTATCGCGATGTACGTTGTCGAATACTTCCTGTTTGCTGAAAATAAAAATTCTGCCGCAAGGCCAAATGGCGATGTTGTGTTTTTAATCCATGTCAAGAAGTTTTCCGACTGCTTCACCTCCCGCTACGTCGACTCGCACCCAGACACAATTCCATTCTGGTTGGACCGGAAGGTATGCTGGTTGGTTCGTTAGTCGGTGGTATATTCTGTATCGCTTACACGTTCGAGAACGATCGGGGATTCGAAACGAAAAAGAGAACCAAAAGGTTGTGCAATATCTATTGCCGTCTGGAGTATCCGTGAATTACTGACTTTCCATAGCAAGCAATCAAAACCATGTCGAAGGTGCGGTTTCGCTCGATCGGATACCAAACCTACTAGCTTCGTGGTGAGTTCACTTGGGAAGGGTTGTCCCTGTGCTTTGTATTACGATCCTTTCCAACTCTCGGCCAGGGGATCACAAACAAGCGGATGGTGCTTCATTCGACATCCAAAATAGGTAACGATTGTACCGCATCGAGATTTGTTTCGTTGGCTCGGTTCCATGAAATTGGTGGTGATGGTGGTGGCTTCGTATTGTATCGCATCGCATCGATTCGTATTGTATCGTATCGTATCGTATCGTTTGTTCAGTTCTTCCTAAGCTGTAAGATTGGCGTCGCAACCGAAGTGAATTTCTCTCCGTTTCCGTCGAATTGCATTGGGTTCTCTTCTAGGCAAGGGAATCGGCGCCGATGCCGACGCCGAAATCGATATTCCTCCAGGCGAGGGGATACTCCATTTCAAAGAAGGTTGAACCCACCGGTGCATATTGCTGATACCAATCAATCACTTTCTTTGGAGAGTAGAACCAGCTTGGAATAATCCCCTTGGCTTCTCTGGGGGGCTTTTTCAATGAGTTGACTAGGTTTGGATTGTAGTGCTTCTGCGAGTGGTAGCCCCGCAGGCGGTTGATATAGCCAGTAAAGGTTGAGTAGTATGTGCCAACAAAGTGCTCTCCTCTTGAGGCCACCAGCTGGTCAATCATGCCATAGTATTCCTTTGGAATATCTTTCAAATAGTCCTCCACAAAGTCATCCAGAAAATACACCCTCTGGTAGTTTTCCCTAAATACATCAAACCAGTGCTTGTCAGCTTCATCAGTGGCCACAAACACAACACTATCTTTCGGGACTACGTCGCGCTCTAAAAAGTCGTTGTAGATATCCGAGGCATTCCGGTCAATATCATAATCCTTGTAAAGTGTTGTGAGGTCTGTCCTCCGGACATGCATTGAGTGAAACTGGCCATCAGAGTGATTGTATAGAGTTTTGGATGTTTTGCGAATGTCAGCAACAATCTTGGCTGCCGTACACTGGAGCAGGTCATTGTACTTGAGCTTGTCCCTCATGAAGCGCTTCATCCACAAGTCTTCTTTCCAGTCTTCAAAAAAAATGTAGTCATACCAGTGGCCAAGAAGCCTAGACCTAGACTCCTGATCTGCTGTGTCCCGCATATGATAGTATTTGCTTTGCTGCATCTTTTGGTCATAGACACAGAGGCTGGTTCGCTTCTGGTAGAGCTCAGGGAGACGCTTCTCTGGTGGGTCATTCACAAGGGGAGGATTACGAACATACTTGTTGTGGCGTTTCCAATAGTCTTCGCTCTTCAAGTCCTTCGTCCAGGCTTTGAATCGATCAGGGCTGTTGTTAATGTTGTTGTTGCGTTTGTTGGCAGTTGCATTATTGATGTGATTGTTGTCGTTGTTGTTGAAGGCTGGAATTGTTGCAACGCAAGTTTTTGCGCCCCACTTTGGGCAAACCACCTTTGGATGGTCATGGAAAAACTCATCTAAATAATACTGGTGGAATCTACGGGGCTTTGCTCGATGCCGGAGGTCAATCCAGTCAGTGTAGTTGCTACAGTATTCCTTCCCATGCTTGGAGACATTACATTGGAGTTCTTCGGCATTATTCACCATAAAAATGTCATGGTGACTGTAGTAATTACTGGTCAGATTGGTGCGGTTCTCCTTGATATCGTTGATGATTTTATCAGCCTTGAGTGAAAAGCCATAGAAATCCCTCGGAATGTCGAGCTTTTCTGGTCTGCCTTCTTGAGCAATATAGTCGTCAGTACTCATGAGTTTCAGGGCTTTGGGGTAACTGGAAGCAATCTTTTGAAGGTCAAAAAAATAATTCATGGCAAACTTGTCCCCGGTATGGATGTGGGAAACCACTCGGTCGCGAGGCAGGACCAGGGTTCTTCCCGTGACAATTGCCATAGCAATGTTTATCTCAAATACCATTCGCTGGTTGTTAAAGCCCCCAAGGTCTGTGTCGATAGTGAGAAAGCGTTCTTCATCGCCATCCTTGTGAAATTTGGACTGATAGGTTGCATCCTCTGGGATTTCTTTCCAGTAGACCATATCGTCCAACGAGTTGAAATCATAGGGACCACMGTAGCGGGTGCAATTTAGAAGTGGATGTTGTGGTCGTGGTTGCTGCTCCTGATGATGCTGGCTGGTCGTTCCCGTGTCGTTCGTAAGTGGCTGTGAGGGTTTCTGGTGCACACTTTTTTGCTCTGGTTCGTCGCGCAGTTGGTAATGGAGCCTCATGTTCTCGTGAAGATGACCCTCCCACTCCGAGACATCCTTCTTCGTTACATAGTAACAAAGGAAGCTTGTGTTTGCGGCTATGAACAGAAAGATGACCAGCAGAAACGCGTTGATGCGTTCTCGTCGTTTCGATGCCATGGGTGTGAATATGATTCTATTTGATTTGATTTGATTTGATTCGATTCGATTTTATCCAATCCAGTCCATTCATTCGAAGCATGTCTTGGGATGATATCGAAGTCAGTGACTCAATGAGCTTCTTTCTCTTTTGACCACTGAGCGGATGGGACTTGATGCGAATGATTCTACCCGGACTATTACGTTGCAATCAATAAAATTACAACCAGCATGATGTTGTTTCAAATGTCATGAATGTATTGTCCGGCAGGGGTCGATAAGGTACTTTACGGTATGATAATGAGTACGAGTACGAGTACTACAACTGAATAGTACATTGGAATTTATGACCTTCAGATTTTTTTTGCAAAGCGAGACAGGATCAAGCTGAGATGTATTGTTCCCTGCGTAGAGCCGTGTACAATTTGTACTGACTCCGGACCTGTCTCCACCTTACCTGCCTTCGTACCGCGTACTTGTACGATACAAAAGGGTCATAATTAAGACAGGCTTTAAGAGACCTAGAAGTATTTTTTTAAGCGTATTTATCCAAATGTTAATATGGTCCTTACTGCGTGTTAATACGTGGTTTACAAAAGAGGAGTGAGGTTATTCACTAGCTACTCGGGATTTAGCAGCCTCACAATCCTCACATTCACCTCTAGTTTATGATTTCAAGGGGTAGAAATGATGATACTGTGAGCCTAAATCACGAGTAGATAGTGAATAAGCTCACTCTTTATTGTAAACACGTAGATATACGGCACTAAAGAGCACACGTACATTTTGCAGGTCATGAGCAACAACAGCAACAGAACTGGTGCCTCACATGCTCATCAGATAACATTCCACAAAGAAAGCACTCACATACACCTTCTCAACTGGTGTTGCTCAGCAATGCTACTGTGATTAGTAGCAAATACGTATTTGGGCTGCTACCGCTGCTAGGAATAGGATTCATCATGATAAAGATTCACCACAACTGATTGAACAGGTGAACAGCATTCAACACCATTTTTGTTAGCTCTCGGAGTAACAGCAATGTAAACCCATCAAATTATCGTCATGGACTACCAATATCCTGGTTCTAACTAACGGACGAACATGCAAACGAATCAAGATATATGGAGAAATGTGTTTAACTCCGAGGTCTAGTGCCAGAATGGCTTACGGTAGCACTACAGTCTACTTGAGCTCGAAGATAGGGCAATGGAATGCACGCCAAAAATTAGATACAAATGATTCTGCATATAGCACCTGACATATAGCGTGTAGCGACAATGATTTACGGGTCACTTTTTCAATTGCAAATGACACATTTTTGTTCGTTTTTCCGTGTCCTCCGATTTGTATACCGGTAGCCTATCCGAGCTAAGATTTTTTTGTTTGTTGCCACGAGTGCCTGAATGCGGATTGAATGCGAATGCGAATGCGAATCCAGATGCTACGCTACCACTACACGCATCGTTGCGAAGATCTCATCCGTGAGCGATATGTGGACCAAATAGTTTCCCTTTCCCTGGATCGTCAGGTTGCAGTCCTCCGGAAGCGGAGCGCTCGATTCGAAATCGTCCGAAAATTTTCCGATGTCCAATACCCTTACGACGCCCTCGTTTTCGTCTGAATCGGAAAAGGTTGTGCAGTACTCCTCGAATTCCTCTCCGAACATACCGTCCTTTTTGATGGCATCGACGAGCTGCTCTGGCGTGAGTTTTCCGTCGGGGCCCTTGTGTTCCTCCGGGATCATCACGGTGTACGCCATTTCGTCGATGTCGAAAAGGCGCCTAAGATCCGTGGCCATCTTGTCTCTTCCATCTATTTCTGATGTTTCAGTTTCTTCCGCGGAGAGGAAGAGTTGGCTATAGCTATAGCTATGGCTACCGTATTTGTGGCTATAGCTGCGTAATGGGTGACTTGAGGACAGAGTCCATGCCCGCGTCGTTGCTGGTGCTGCAACCACCGCAATGGCTAAACACAAACCACGCATCGTCTCAGGAACAGTTTACTCTTTTACGATCATATATCTGTGTGCCGTAATTGTCAATCCAACGATGGTCGTGGGTGAAAGACAGATACCTTGACTGCCTCCGATATTCTTCGAGGATTGTTCGAAAACTTTCTTGTAGTTCTCTACCGTACGGTTCGTACTGTAATTGAAGTACGAAGCCATCGTACGGTACGCAGGAAGAAGGACGAGTTTGTTTGTGTTCGTACGTACTCCTACCGGTATTTTTTTCAACTTTTTGCGCACGTTCCGTACGTTCCTCGTACGGTGCCGTACGGTGTACGGTAGAACCACGAACACAGAACGAACTAGACATACGTATGGTACGTACTCGAACGTACATTGAGATTCGTACGTACCCACTACCCACAACCCACACAATACTCGTACTTACTTGTAATCGATTTCATACGTTACTACGGTGCATATGGTACGTACAGTAGTTTTTACAACAACTTTTGAAACGACGACTTACGGGACTCAACAATTCTCTCTGAGTCATCAATTATCGTCAGATTTTGTTTGAGAAGATGCTAAAAAATACTTCTACTTCTGCTACGGCATAGTGCTTGCCTGAGTACTCGTACTACTCTCGCACTTCTGCTGTTGTTGTTGTTCTTCAGTTTCACATCCGTATCCTTTTCCGCGTTCTTGGACAACGATGATTCTCGTTTGTTGTTGTCCATTCTATTGATTGGCATCCAGTAGAACAGAAGTACCACCCTACAGGACGTTTTAGCCGAAAAGCACTGCTAACAAACCCCAAAACGTCAATGATTTGCAGGTCTACCGCCGTTCTCTCCCTGGCACTCGTCGCCACGGCCCTCGTTGGCTCCAAGAGCTTTGTTATCAAACCACCCGCCAGCGCTACACGCAACGGCAGAGCCCCTTTTGTTGCGGCCGGCGCCACCGAGGTCCGCCAGGGAGCGGTCGCCGTCGATCCTGTTGTTTCATCCGAGACCGACCACGAAAACAAAAACCCTCGCCTTTCGGGGTTGGCCCTTGCTCTCGACGACGGGACCCGGAAATCCCATTCTATGGCTGAAAACACTGCTTTTGTCCAGGGATTTTTCAAGGGGATCAGCAGCCCCGATTCGTACCGGAATCTCCTAACGAGTCTCTACTATGTCTATAGAGCCATGGAAGAAGATGTCCTCGACAAGGCCGACAAGGACAGTGTTGTGGGTCGGCTCGACGAGGCTCCTCTGCGACGTCTCCCCGGACTCGAGCAGGACATGGAATATTTCTACGGTCCCGAATGGAGAACTGCCATGGACCCGCCTTCCGGGGCGACCAAGACCTATGTGGACCGCATCCTTGAAATCACGGCTTCCTCGTCCCCTACCGCGGGTGACAACGGCGAATTGTCTCCGGAACAAATGCCGCTCCAAGAGCCGTACTTGTTCGTGGCCCACCAGTACACCCGCTATCTTGGTGACCTCTTTGGCGGACAGATGATGGGGAACATGGCTTCCCGATCGATGGACCTCCCGAGCGACGGAAGCGGGGTGGCCTTTTACACCTTCGAGGGGGTGGATTCCGTTCGGGATTTTATCACGAGCTGGTACACCGAGCTCAACACGCTCGACCTGACCGAAACCCAAAAACAGGAGATCGTCGACGAGGCCAACCTTGTGTTTGCCCTCAATATCGGCATCCTTGAAGAACTGGAGGGCTCGCCGTGGGCGGCTCTGTTTGCCATGGCGATGAGCCGGGCGAAAGATTTCACCAACTGGAGCAACATTAAGGAAACAAAGAACGGACAATGACCACAACAAAAGGCAAAACACCACCTGTATCGAAGCCTCAATCTCACCACACCACAAACTGAAAAGATCTCGCTTAGACCAAAATAATACTTAAGTCATTATGTATCTTGGGAGTTGCTGCGCAGCGTAGAACTATATACTTCGTAATCAATTCATACTACTACCTGTGCAACACCCAACTCGACTGCACGTGCAAGAGCACTATATGCAGGACTCGAACCGATCACTTTCTGGAGAACAGTTCAGAATCGTCTTCCTATCGACGCGGTGGTAGTAGTCCAACAATCACATGCAAAAGAAATACGTTTCTACAGGTATGGTTAAAATCCTTAGTATACATCAGTGTACGCGTGTGTTGAACGCATTTTCAATACAGTAAAATCTTGGCAAGTGAATCCTTCGTCTCGTCCATATCCCTCACTCAAACCGACATCTTTTTCTTCGTTGTGTCAAAATGCACTGGCCTGTTGCCATTCACAGTTCACGTTTCAAATTTCACATCGATCACCGATCACTGCACCTGCCGGCTGATACTGTCGTCCCTGGCCTCGTCCTTCGCCCGCTTTTCCTCGAGGCTCTGCTTGGCCTTGAAATACCCGTCGTCCGTGATCATTCCACCGGTGGCGTCGCCGAGGGCCGAGAAGACGATGGTTCCCCAGCCGGGCCAGACCACGGTTCCGACCCCGGCTCCAACCGCGGAACAGACCAGACCGACACCACGGTTGGTCGCGAGGCGGAGAGATTTTTGGCCGAGGTCCCGGGCCAGCTCCCTGTCGTCTTCCGTGATCAAAGTCGACGCACCATTTGCCGTGTCCTCGTCGTCGTCCTCCGAGGAAGGGCTCGCCGCGAGCAGTCGCCGCTGGCGCTGGTAGCTGTAATATCGGAAATACGCGTAGCACAAGAGGGCCTGGTGGAGGCTATAATCGGCGCAAAAGGGGAGGAGGTTTGCCCAGAGGGTAGTGGTGGTCATGGAAGCGGTCACGGACAATTTGTGGTCGCGAACGGTTTCGGTCTTGCCCGGTGGGCTCTTCGCTTCGATCCTGGAGGACATACGTCTCGCCATGGCAAAGGGATCCACAGTGAGTTTGTTGAGTTTGTGCATGTCCACTAATTTGGCAGCGAGATACTCATAGAATCGAAGAATCAGGGTCACAGAATGGTACTTGACAAGGGCGGTGACAAACTTGTTTGGGAAGGTAGTCCAACGCTTGTCCCACTCGAGCTGATACAGCCATTTCCATCGGAAAAGGAACACAACGTACAGTACAAGACAAAAACCCGGTTAGAGACAAAATTTGGCAGCCGGGGCAAATTCACAAGCATTTGTTGCAGGAACTTCGCCCTATTCTTTTCCATTCTCTCCGTAACGAATGGAATTGCGAATGTGAAGACGAGAAAGCTATCAGCCGACGCTGCGCTCAGTTGTACAAGTTGGCATCCATAAAAGAAGGCTGGCGAGCACGAACAAAACGAACTAGACTGCCAAGCCGCACCACGTCCCAGAAAGAAGGAGTGGGCATACCTGGATTCAATTCAATTCAATTCGTCCCTGGACGGACCCGCCGGTTGTCTTTCGTTCAGATTTCAGCGATGGTAAAAAACCATCGATCATTGCGCCTTGCGTCAACGGACAGGTTTGTCGTTTCGTTTTTCGATTGCACTTGTTTCGAGCGCGATGGCCGTGATGCAGTGTTGCTCTGTCCAGTGTTTTCAAATCGCTCAGTCATACAGTTTGTCATCCAAGAAAGGCGGATGACGAATGCGAATGCGCAGCTGCAGCGCTCCCGGAGGAAGTCGTTGCAATGCACCGCAACATTCGGACCCGTCGGTTGCCTTCCGGTTCAGATTTCAGCGATGGTTAAAACCATCAATCATCGCGACGATACTGTATTGATAGAGCAGCACTGCACCGAATATATGCATTGCGCAGGACACAGCCGACTGGATCCAGAGAGCACAGCACAATATTCCACTATGGAATTGACTTCAATCGAGTCGAGTCGAGTCGAATCGAATAAAAATGAACGAAACTACACCCACCTTTTCCCACTCGTCTGCCTCGAGGTCGGCCTCCATCTGCGTGATTTGTCCTTCGTTGACCCGCTGGTTGCGCTTCAGATCCAGTTCCAGCTGCTCCCCCATGAAATTAGCCAGTATCGTAACGCTTTGCTGCAGCGCAACGCGGATTGTCTGCGATGTCACACCATGCGATGCCGTTGGCACCAGGGAACAACAGAACAGAAGCGACGGAAGAAACGAGCGAAAAGAAGCGTCGGATGCGTTTGTTGAGCAAGAAGCATTTCGGGGTGCGGTTCAGAGAAGGCAAACGGGAAAGAGGTCAAAACCCGGTGGGGCATCGGCCGAACACAAAATCCTTTTGCATCCATCGATTGCCAATCGCAACCCACAAACGAAACGACCAGAGACGACTCGACTGGACTCGACTCGACTCACGCTAATTACCATGCCCCTCGGCTTGTAGTGGTCCAGGAATCCCTTTCGGAACTCGCACAGGGGATATCCGTACTCGTCGACTCCCTTCTCGATGTTCTGCAGCAGCTCGTTGCGCTTGCGCGCCTGGATCAGCTTGGCCTGGAGGGACCGGACCGAGGGTCCCGGGGAAGCGGAACCGCCGCCGCTGCTGCTGCAGGCCAGCATCCTGGCCCCGCCGGCCTCGACCGGTGCCGGAGACAAGGGAGCTACGGATGCCCGATCGGTAGCGGCAACAGAAGATGCGGAGTTCGAGGCACGATCCACGAGATTCGCGACGGTGTGAGGGATCGCCATGCTTGTCACTCTTCCGATGTGGTGTTTTGTGTCGTGTTGTGTTTTGTGGTGTTGTGTTTTGTGGTGTTTTGTGGTGTTTGTTGGAGTGCTGGCTGATTTTTGTTTTTGTGCAATAAATGGTTTGAATCGTTTTTGATGGAATCCCCTGTGTACGACCACGAGTTACGAGCATGAATACGAGCACCAGATAGTACTACTGCACCACCGTAAGAGTATGGTAGAGTTTTGAATTTATTAAAATGCTGTACAATGCGGTACCTCTACCGTGCCGTATGTACAGTACGTACGATACGCTGTGGTACGACGCGATGCGACGTACTCGTACTTTTCTAGCAGAGTTGCTACTAAGAACAAAAAGAACAATAAAAACAGCTCCGTTTGTCCGCCTCCTCGTCATTTTCCGTTCGGTTCCTCTCGTCTCCATGCGATTCATTCGACTCAAGTGCGATCCTCCGCTGTTGTTGATTGGTCTGCTGCTTTGGTCGCAGTGGAAGTCGAAGGTGGCAGCACTGTATTGCGAATCAGTACTCAATAATGACCTTAACCCTAGTATGTAATTTGTACTACTTATTCTTGCGGCATGTGTTATTGGTTCTATTTTGATCTGATAACATAATCATACCAGTCTTTTCTGTAGCTTCTTCTGCAGTATTTTGATTTGAAAATAAACTTGGTCCTCATAAATATGAAGCATGCTGACTGAGAAGCAATCTAGTACAACAATTTTGTTTGGTCCTGAGAAACAAAAGTTTCCTCCTTCTTGACTTCTTGTCCTCCCTCCTTTTTGTTGCAAGCAGAAATCAGTCCCTTGAGAACTACTACTATTTCTATGTTACCCAAGAAGTACAAATAAGCACCTTCTGTGACATAACACTCCCCTCCCTTGTCATTGCAAGCACAAAAGGAGAATGATATCCTTGCAAGCGGCAACAACAAGAAGCAATCAACAAGAAGCAATCAACAAGAAGCAATCAACAAGAAGCAATCAACAAGAAGCAATCAACAAGAAGCAATCAACAAGAAGC
>CAACVS010000608.1:84183-121974 GCA_900660405.1 Pseudo-nitzschia multistriata | reverse complement strand
GATGTGGATGTAGATGTGGATGTGGATGTGGATGTATGGCTAGAGGTAGTGCAGCTAGAGGTAGAGATAGATCTGGACCTGTAGCTACTACAGCTAGTGATAGTAGTAGTGATAGAGCATGTTTAGTGGTGGTGTGATGTATTGACAGTGATGTACTGACAGTGATGTACTGACAGTGATACTGCAGCTATTGATACTGCTGCTATTGATACTGCAGCTATTGATACTGCAGCTATTGATACTGCTGCTAGTGATACTGCTGCTATTGACACTGCTGCTAGTGATACTGCTGCTACTAGTGATACTGCTGCTAGTGATACTACTGCTAGTATTAGTGATACTGCTGTTAGTACTACTAGTGATACCACCAGCATTTAAGTTACTGTCATCTCATTCCCATAGTAACTTCATTGTTTTATGATGTTTCTTACTGTTCAAAAATCTTTGACTCTATGACCAATAAGATAAATACCATGATGTTTCTTCAGAATCCAACCCCCAGATCCCCCCTTCCTCCGAGAAAACCAATTACAGTCAAAACTGTTCTACTCTTTTTTATTTTTCGACTTGTTCCATGATTCATCTGATTGATTGATCTTGATTCTTTTGTTGATTGAGTTCCTTCATGATTTTTACTACTAAACATGTAGTTATATACCTAGTATACAACATACAGACCTATATTACATACCTGAATAGGGTGTGGACAGTTGACAGTCGACAGTCGACACGCACTCTACAAAACCATCATACAGTAGTACGTAGTATACTCTTATTGGTACTGCTGCTGCCTGGTACTTGCGTAGCTATCGGCACATATTGCGAAATGTTCATACTATTAGGCTCTCTACTAGTGCATGTTATTGGGTGTTTACAGTAAAGAGGAGTGAGTGCATTACAGCTGGTGTTGCTGTCTGTTGGCTATAGTGCACTGGACTTCATTATCTTTACTACTACTAGTGTGCAGTAGCCAGTAGTAGAACTTTGAAGAATTCTTACAGCCCTGGACTTGCGGAGGAAACAAAAATAAACTTTTTTAGTGTGGATTTCTTGTGTAAACCCTGGTATACCATTTTTGCAAATAAATTAGTACCTTGACCAAAACAAATTATTCATTTTTAACTTAAAACATTCAGTCATTATTGTGACAACAAATAGTCATTCTAGCAATAACCGTCCTTCAAAAAAAACAATGGCAGCGGCAACCAATCATTACTCAATAGCTATTCATGATTGTGTAACATGTATGCGATTTCGGCTGGGGTTATTCTCCTCACACATATTACCGGTCCGGCAAAGCAACAGCACATCGATATCATGGGAAGATACAGGAGGGCAAGACACAGGACAGACCACGGTGGACGCATGTGGATACCCACGCGAGGCCCACCCGTGACTGGCCCAGGTGACTCCCCCCGCACGTGCCGAGACAGAGCACACTAGGTAATATGATACGACGATACGATGATATGGACTAGTAGGTACGTAGGCAGCGTCCCGCGAGGAGGGGGCCAAGAGACGACCGGGCCAGGGCATAGGTAGGGCACCTGGTGGGGTGCCCTCGCATGTACTACAGCTCAGGTGAGAGCCACCTGACGTACGACCCAGGTGGGTACAACCTCATGTAGTAGTGAGGTCACTCCCACCTGGCAGCACCACGGTACCTACTACATGAGCCGCACCTCTTGTACAGCCCAGTAGGTACTGCACCAGTACGTGACGGCGGCCTCACATGACATCACGTGACAGCGACCTCACCTGACACTCCTCACCTGAGACTGCTGCAAGGGCATCGCGATAGGGCTTCCATCTGCTGCCACACAGAATCCTGGTGCAACAGCAGTTGATGCCCTCCTACCTCATGCCCAGGTTGTTGCATGGCAATGGGATCACCAAAGCTCAAAAATTCCCACCATCCCCCACCCGCGATGGTACCTCTGTGCACTTTCATACCTGCCTGAGTGTTTCCCCCACCTGAACCCCATATCAGTCCTGGGATTCACATACACTCAGTCCCCCTTTTCGTATCACATTCACCTAGTAGCTTTGTTATCCGCCACCTATGTATGTACCATAGCTAGCATAGTATACAAGCGTATGAATGTGAGCACAGAGTCCACGTACAACCGAGGCGGCGCCGGGGTACGGTATCCCAACGGGATACGGAAAGAACCGTTGAGTTTGATTTTCGCGCCACCAAGAATCCAAAAATCAAGAATCCTAGGGGCAAAACCAACAATTGCAAAACCTTTTTGTTGCGACATTCTTGTTACAGTACGCGGTGCAAAGTCCTGTTTCATCGACTTGGAGAACGGCAGGATCGGATCGGATCGGATACCACGGATCGGATACCACGGATCGGATACCACGGATCGGATACCACGGATCGGATACCACGGATTGGATACCACGGATTGGATACCACGGATTTGACAAAGACAGTGGACAGGGCGCATTGGCTCTAAACCGAAACGCTGCCACAAATCGTTCCCCGCTGCGTGGAAGAGTACGTACCATTACCGCGTACCGACACAACCGGAGAAAGTCTTCGAGTTTTGCAAACGGGACCAACGCATCTTTGCATCGTTTGCTATCTCGATTCCCGCCATGGCATCGAAACAACGGGAACGCATCAAGGCGTTTCTGCTGGTCGTGTTTAACCTCCTAGCAGCCAACACGTTCTACCTATGCTACGTATGCATGTACATTCTGTCGGAGGACATGGACGTCTCGGAGCACCATCCCGAACAGGTCCACGTTCCCCATCCAGAGGCGCACCTTCTCGAGAACCAGAAGCTCCATCACCGACTGCACAACCCGAACCACATCGAATGGAACGGCTTTAGAAAAGGAAAAGCAAACGGAACTGTAGAGCGGAACGAGAACAAAAACAAAAATGAAAACAATAGCAACATAAATACCAACACCAACAACAGAAACGAACATCAGACAGACACCGGAAACAAACAGAAACACACCGGGGAAGGCCATCCGCAGTCGACACGAAACGAGAAACCACACGGGAACGAAACAAACAACACCCAGCAGCATCCTCTGCTGGATTGTACCCGCTACGGTGGTCCCCACGATTTTGACTCTTTGGACGAGATGGTCTACTGGAAACACATACCAGAGGACGCAACCTATCAGTCCAGGTTTAAAAATAAAGGTGACAAGGGAGAGCAGTTCCTTACCTTTGACACTGACATGTCGGGCTTCAACAACCAGCGGATGGTATTTGAGATCAATGTTGCCACGGCCATTGCCACGGGAAGAACCCTTGTAATGCCCAGAGACCGTGTGATGGACCACATTCATAAGACGCACAAGTTTGCTATGGACGACTTTTTTGACCTTCAAAAGATTGCAGGAGAATTGCCTGACATTCTCAAGCTCATGACTATTGATGACTACATATCTCAAGAAGGCGGACCAGAGAAGCTCAACATTCCCAGGGACTTCACTGGCTTTGGCAAGAAGGTTGGTGAAATGATAAGGGAGATCCAGGAGGACAAGACGAGACTGACTAGCAACTACTACAATCATCACGACAAATTTCTCATCAACCATGTCAACGATCTCCACTGCAACGTCACCGAGCATGGGGAGGAATACTGTAGCAACTACACTGACTGGATTAACCAACGCCACGTCTCAAAGACCCACGGGATCTGGCAGTTTTATTTGGATGAGTTTTTTCATGACCATCCAAAGGTGGTTTGTCCAAAGTGGGGAAGCAGTATATGTCTTTTGACTATTCCAGTCTTTGATGCCCCAAACCATAACAATACAATCATCAATACCACTGACAACACCAGTAGCTCCGATCGATTCAAAGCCTGGATGAAGGACTTGGATGGAAATGTTTGGGAACGACAAAACAGCTTTATTGGTAATCCGCCCCTTGTCAATGATCCACCAAAGAAACGCGTCTCAGAGCTCTACCAAGCTCGCAATGGCCTCTGTGTCTACGACCAAAACATGCAGCAAAGCAAATACTATCATATGCGGGACACAGCAGATCGGGAGTCTAGGCTAATTGGCCACTGGTATGACTACATCTTCTTTGAAGACTGGAAAGAAGACTTGTGGATGAAGCGCTTCATGAGGGACAAGCTCAAGTACAATGACCTGATCCAGTGTACGGCAGCCAAGATTGTTGCTGACATTCGCAAAACATCCAAAACTCTATACAATCACCCTGATGGCCAGTTTCACTCAATGCATGTCCGGAGGACAGACCTCACAAAATTTTACAAGGATTATGATATTGACCGGAATGCCTCGGAGATCTACAATGAGTTAAAGCGCCACATTGTCCCGAAAGATAGTGTTGTGTTTGTGGCCACTGATGAAGCTGACAAGCACTGGTTTGATGTATTTAGGGAAAACTACCAGAGGGTGTATTTTCTGGATGACTTTGTGGAGGGCTATTTGAAAGATATTCCAAAGGAATACTATGGCATGATTGACCAGCTGGTGGCCTCAAGAGGAGAGCACTTTGTTGGCACATACTACTCAACCTTTACTGGCTATATCAACCGCCTGAGGGGCTACCACTCGCAGAAGCACTACAATCCAAACCTAGTCAACTCATTGAGAAAGCCCCCCAGAGAAGCCAAGGGGATTATTCCAAGCTGGTTCTACTCTCCAAAGACAAAGATTGGTGTGTATCAGCGATATGCACCGGTGGGTTCAACCTTCTTTGAAATGGAGTATCCCCTCGCCTGGAGGAACATCGATTTCGGTGTTGGTGCCGGTGCGGATCCCACCGCCTAGGTGGTCCAGGGCCATGCGTCGAGAAACGAAATGGAACGGATGGGGCCGCCAACAAACAACGTGGCACAGACCAACGAATGAACAATACCGGTGATTTCCGCTCCATGGTTGCCATACCGGCAAAACCAGGCTAACCCCGGGTGTCATAGTTTCGACATGCTTTTGTCCGAGACATGCATTCGTCCGTTTGCGGGCACTGGTCACCAAATGGTGCAACGCAATTCATTGGAACTCGGTCTCGGTCCTTGGCACCACGGCAAATGAAGCTCCGAAATAATTGTCTGCATTATCTGTCTGGAGGGGGACGGATACCAACAACCAATCACTCGATCTGAAAAACGTTGTCCAGATGCTGTAGCCGAAGAACTCGGACCTGTGGATTTCGTTGTGATGCAATTTTGCTCATAGCAGTTGAATGTTGGGTGCGAGGGACCCAGTACGTGTCATCATTTTTCTGTCGGTTTGAGAATCGGAAATCGATTCCGGAAAATCCCAGGAAATGGGAGCTATGGGTAAAGAATGCAGGACGATGCGCTAACAAAGCGTTCCACACGTACTACCACGCTCGGACCAGGTGCTGCAAAGACCACGATTTCTCCGACACGATGGTGGAGGATTTTAACAAATGGTGAGGAAGAATTGCGACAGACCACACAAGTCTGCCCTATGCGGACGAACTTCATCGTGGGGAATAAAAGTCCATAGGAAATACGTAATATGTCCAATTGATTTTACTTTTTAACGCATCTACGAATCTAGTTGGTGTGCCATTGCAATTGGCGACATAGCTTACTAGACAACTGCATCATTGTTTTGTTTCGTATTGGACTCCAATCGTTTCGTGGCGAGTATTTTTTTCTTTGTTTCCCTTTACACCGGATCGCAATCGGTTCATAAAACGATTGCAGAAATCGAATCAACCAAATAATGCCTGGATACAACGTTGCTGAAGACAATTGATCCCATCCTGCTCGTTCTTCGAATTGCATTCTGACTGTTCTCCAGAAACGAGGCGTTGCTCTTGTTCCATGAGCCAGCTGGAAGCATACTTCGATATTTTCGGTAGAAATCGCTTCGACGTGAGGAATTTGAAACTCTCGGCGTTGACGGCCTCGGGATATTGCCGAACAAAATCGACAAAAATCGTGCTCCAGTATTCTTCGGTCTCGGTAGCGGAACGGAGCTTTCTTCCTTTGGATTTGGCAGTGAACACAGCCATCCAGAATTCCACGTCCCGCAACGTTTCGGTAAGTTTGAACTCCCTGGACATAAAGGAGGGATGTAGGGCGCAAACGTTTACCACGGCATCTCGAATATCGTGTCTCCCGATAATCTTGGCGTTTTGATAGAGCTGTGCCAAACCTAGTGACTTGGGGTTGGTTTGTTTCCTGTGGCACGACACCAAAAACTGCTCGATGTAGCCTTCCGTTGTTGTCTTCAAGCCGTCCGCGCAAAAATAGTCGCTCAGAAACATGATTCCCAAAGCATTGGATGGAGTCATTTTCACTTTTCCCAGGTAGCACCAATCGAGAAATGACTCGAAATCCTGAATGGAGACCAAACCAGATTCACAAAACTGCCTCGGCAGTTCGATTTCGCTCTGCTTTCGATGCGATTCGGAGTAGTAACCTCCGAAAACAAGTCGGTGAAAATACTTGCTCGAAGCCACGATGTGTTTGTGTATAGCATAAACAACAGTGCAGGTCCTACCCAAACCATCGTCGGCCGTGTTTCGTTCTTTCGTAATCCATTGCAATCGTGTAAAAGACTTGTTGCGATGGAGGCCTAGCGTGTTTCCGGGATTCCTCGCATGGTCGCCACGGGTAGCAGAACGACAAGTTTCGTAGTATGTAMCCCTTMCCCGCCAATCCGAAGAGTTCGGTCCCTTCCTCCTCCCGGCTCTGGTGGCCTTCCTTTTCCTTCTTCCCTCGAGTGACGCAAACAAGCTAGCACAAACAAGTTTTGGAGAGATCCGAGCCTTGGCCATGGATCGTGTCGTCGGTCCCGATCGCGATGCCCCGGTAATATCCTTGTGGTTGCGTCCGCCCCTTGTTCCCATTGCCATGGGAAGCGTCCGTCTCCTCCTCCTCCTCGTCGTCTTCCCCACCGCGTCCCCCTCTGGTTTGCTTCGTTTCCGCTCGGCCCCGCGCGGCTCCAAACCCTTGGCCGTTTCGGGTTCTCCGGAAGCCTTCCGAGCCGGGTCTTTTTCGCCCGCACGGTGGTCGTTTCGGTGGCCCTCGGTGGAGGCAGAGGCAGAGGCTGATGCAGAGTCATTCGTGGCATTCGTGGCAGCCGTTGCTGGTTTGGAATCGGTCGCCCTTGCCGCGGCGGTCCCGGCGGGTGGTTCGTTCGAGAGGGCATCGGCACCGGCACGGACACCGGTGGCCTTCCCTGTCTTGCCCGCCCGCCTGCCCGCGGAAGCATGCTTTCTCGGAGGACCTTTTGGGGGGGCAAGGTGCTTTCGGTGGGACCCTTTCCGAGACGACGACGAAAGGGGTTCGAGAGCGATCCCTTCGCCGGCGTCTTCCTCGCACGACAAATGCGATAGATCGACGACGCAACCGCCGCCGCCACTCTTCTTTCCCCGCGGTTTCTGTTTCCAAGAGGTGTTGGTGTCTCCCCGTGGGGGAGACCGCGTCAAATCGATGGGAATCACCCCTCGATGTTTGTGTGTGTTGCGGTGGCTGCTGCCTCCGGGGGGGGGTGGAACCAAAGGGTCCGTTTCCGGATCCACGACGATGGGATTGTTCCTCCCGCCTCTTCGTTCGGAAAAGGCCTCGGCCCCTCCGTTTCGATCCACGACGAACGGAGTGGCCTTGCGTCCACGGTGCGACCGGGGCAAGCAGGGTGCATTGCGCCAGGGCATCAACGACCAACGCGGTGGGGGTGTGGTCGTGGCGTGCCGATCGTAATAGGCTCGTATCGCAAGGTGGGAACGGGGCAAGCAGGGTGCATCCCGCAAGGGCATTGACGCCCAACGCGGTGGGGCTGTGGTCGCGGCTTGCCGATCGTAATAGGCTCGTAATGCACGGTGCGGGGGCAAGCAGGGTGCATTGCGCAAGGGCATTGACGCCCAAAGCGGCGGGGTTGTGGTTGTTTTGGTGGTTTTTGGTTGTGGTTGGTATTGTGGGGGTTCCATCGACACCGAGACCGACACCGACACGGCGGTGTGCGGTCCTCTGCTGGGCGGGGCTTGTTGTCGCCGCCGGAGATAATCCGGGTGACGAAACGCCGGGTCCATCGGCCGGGGAAGGATCGATGCTTCGGTTGATGCTTCGGTTGATGCCGCCGACGACGGTGGCCTTGTGGTCGTTCCAGCTCCCTCTGTCGAAGCTTAAAGCATCCAATCTAATCCAGTGCTAGCATCCAGACCGTAGGTGCTAACACTCGAAGGCTACTCCGAATTGGATTCGCGAACAGACCCGGCGACGAGAGAATGTTAACCCGGCCCGAACTTCCACACTTCCTTCCTTCGTTGCTGCAAGGCCTCTGCTCTCCCTGCGGGCGATGTGATCTTCCGTCTCGGATCGGTGTAAAATTAGTAAAATCAATGGATGGTGGACGAACGCACGATCCCTGTGTTTGTGTTTCTGATTGTGTTTGTGTTTCTGATTGTGTTTGTGTTTCTGTTTCGCAAACATTCATGCAATGCCAACGCCCGCCTCGCCGGAGGGAGATATTGCGGAAGAGGATCGAATCTGCATCGAATCGATTCGTGCGCGTGGCCAACAATCACAACCACAATCACAGAGACACAACCAAAGAGACAGAGACACAACCAAAGACATGATTCGTGGAGACGAGACGGGAATGAAATTTCGAACCTCATCGCATCGCACCGAACCGAACCGAACCTCTATCTCTTCGCCGGCAACAACAACGACAGCAGCAACCACAGCAGCAACGACAGCAACAGCGACAGGAACGAACGCAAGCGGCACGGCGCCCGTCCATTGTGGCCCGGTGCGGTGTGGTGAGGTGAGGTGAGGTATGTTGAGTGTTGGGAAATTTAGTGTTGGGAAAAAAGATATTTTTCGGGTTTTACGAGTACGAGTTTTGTACGAGTACGAGTTTTGTACGAGTACTAAGTACCGTACGCAGAAACGGTATCTTCTCGAGGTGGTTGCTGCTACGCTACTTGTCGCAATCAACCAAGAGAGTGGAACTCAGCTGGTACTAATACTGACAATTGCAAAATGTAAACCCCAACCCCAACACTAACAACAGATCTTTTCTGCTACTGATAGTACGTACTCGTACTCGTGGTCAAGCTTTGCACGTTTGTTGCTTTCTCATCATACTGTTCAATAAGTATCTTAACTTCATTGTACCGCTACTATTATTTAGTTTTTTCTTACCACGCAAACTAGGTGCTAGGTGTTCCAACCGGTAGGTTTTCTTCTGTTTCGTTTCGTTTCTCGTTTCGTTTCGTTTCGGCCCTATCCTTTGGGCTCCACATGCAATCGGTACGTACCGTACGCATTTCCGTTCTTCCTTCCTTCTCCCGGAAACCTTGTTTGCCTGCCTGCCTGCTACAACAATGCCGCAAGAACAGCGGCTCCGGCGGCGGTTGCCATGGCGGTGCCGGGCACCCCTCCGGTGTCTGCCGCGGGGCCCGCCAGATCGCCAAACAGGGCGTCTGCGCTTTCGCCATCTGGCAAGAGTCCCACCGTGATGCCAAACGAGCTGCCCGTGTCCGTGTCCGTTTCCGCCTCGCCGCTTTCTTGGAGGTGGCGGCGCGAGAGATCGTCGCTGTGCCTCGAGAAGCTCGCGGTCAATCGGCGTGTTGGGATTTCAACCCCAACCCCTTCTTCCGGTGACTTCTGTTCCAGATCCACCCTGCCTTCGCACGTGAAAGAACCTGCTTCGGATCCAGCGTAAAATTCTGGAGTCACTACGGTTTCGAAATACGCAACGCCAGCGTCCGTTGCTACCGCTTCGGGATTTTCTTTGCCATCGATAAAGTCCACGGGATTTCGAGCGACGCTTGTCAGCTGGTCCGCAAAATCTCCGTCTGTCACCACATCGGTCCCGGCACACGTGACATCGTGGAATCCGACCACGGCAAAGCCTTTCTCCAGCTCCGCCTGCTTCGGGCCAACACAGACGTGGAAGCTTTGACCAATCGCGTAGCTACGGCCTGGGTTTGCAGAAGTCGATGGACCGCACAGATACGCGTCCACTCCAATTTTTCTGGTTTCTTCTTTGTCGTAGTTTTGGACATTGCCGAATTCCTCAACAAGAATTTCTTGTTCAAAGGTCTGGAAGAGTCCTTTCGCATCAATCTTTAAGGAAAAAAAGGTATCGAAAAAGACGACATAGTCGGTGTCGTGCTTCCTGGAAATCCGAACACACGCCTCGAACGTCCCGACCTTGAAATTATCCGCGTTGATCGGTGTCCAGACACTAGAATCGTGTAGGGGCATTTCAACTAGGGCAGATCCTAAGAACAGCGATAGATTGAAGCAAACGGAACGTATGCGCAGATTAGTTTCGTGCCTTTACACTTTCTACCGTGTAGCAAACCAACGGATGGAAGGGCGACGAGGCTCACAAACTCACCATAATCTCCGTCTTGGGTTTGCCCGATGTTCCGCCATTTCTTTTTTCCTTCGGCGTCAACATAGGCAGCACCAAAATCGGTAAGCAGAGTCAAGAGGTCACCCGTGTCGCATGCTTCGCCGCGTTCCACCCCTGCAAAGGCCTCAATTGTTGGTAGATATCTACCATCCCAAGTCTCGCTGTTGCTGTTGCCATCCGTAAATTTGCCTTCAACGTTGACAGCAAGGACCGCGAACTCGTCTCCACCATCCTCGACTACCCTCATTTTAGCAAAAGGTGTGTCGCTGCCATCTTCCTTATCTCCGATAGCATGGATCTCCCAATCCCCGATTCGATGCCTTTCTCCTTGGACAAACCATGATGCACGATCGATGCTGAGCGCAGCAAGACATAGTTTGGGCAGATGCATTTTCCGGTGTGATTTTCTAGGCACCGCAGAAGGTTTCTGCTTTTCTCTTTATGATAATGTGATGTCGAACGGCAGAGTACCGGTACGAGTACGTATTGTGGGGTCAAGGAAAGAAAGTATTCTCTCGCTCGGTGCTTCGTCCCGTGGTGCCAAAGTCTTCTTCAAACCCCTTCTTGCACGGTATTGTACTCCGAAACCGCTAGAAGTTTACGCTAACGTACAAGAACGAGGTAGGTTTTGTCTGGGAAGTCGTTCGTAACCTCTAGAGCATTGTATGTCAAGACAGACTATGCGCTTAATGGCCCTCTTGATGTAGTTGACTACGCGCTTAATATCGCTCTCGATATTTGTGTGATAAAACGATGTGCTGTTCTTGACAAGACAATCGCTGTCACAAGACACAATCTGAATTGCCGCGAACAAAGGAGAACCGCAATTGCAAGAGGCAATCTGAATCGCCTTGAACAAAGGACAACCACTATACTTATCACAAGAGTCAATCTGAATCGCCTTGAACAAACGAAAAATTATATCCAACCGACTAAGAAAAATTCCTTGGCTGTTGTGTTCGGTTTCGAGGCGTTATTACACTATGAATAATAAGCTCTATCGCGGGGTATATAAGTAATTTATCTATTTTCAGAACCATTTATCTTGGCTATTGTGGTCGGTTTCACGGCGTTATTACACTATGAATAATAAGCTCTATCGCGGGTTATATAAGTAATTTATCTATTTTCAGAACCTTTACAACAGCGTGTTACTTAAGCGTGCCTCTATGACGAACAAAAATATCAGCAAATGACCCATTGAAGGTTCTTCCTGTGACCCGCCCGGCATCAAAAATATATGCCTGAACAAGAAATCTGACCAAAAACACCGAGGCTGCATCCTACTGTATGGATGGAATGGTCACGTGGACATCATGGCTGAGTTCCTCTCCACGTTGGGATTCTAGACATAAAAGTACGAATGTATGTGTTTGGGGGTTGGACGTGATCCAAATTTCGACTCGAATCTTTTCCAACCGGCAAGTAGGGCTGTACAAGGGCTCGTACCAGGTAAAGCAGTTGATCCATCCAATCCCTAGCGCGGACGCACAACAACACAACACAGCACAACACAACACCGCATCGCACCTTGCTACCGCCAGAAGTACCGTAAGGTACTGTACGGTACTGTATCTGCAGTCCAGGACATTCGTTGTGAATCGCATTGCATCACACCGCATCGCATCACATCGCGTTTCACACCCACGGTCCCGAGATGCTTCCGCGGCGCAGCATTCGCATGCGCATTGGCAATAGCAATAGCAATAGCATTCGCATTCGCATTCGCATTAGCGGGACAAGACCAACCACGTGCGGGGCAACAGTTGCAAGCGCCAGTGCCAGTGCCAGTGCAAGTGCAAGTGCAAGATCCCTTTCTCTTGCAAAGCGGAAGCAGGCCGCCGCCGCCTTTTCTTGGATGCAAAAGAACTACTTCCGAGAATATCAACCGGTGGGGTTCCGATGGTTCTCTGGAACCACCAGCAGGAACAGAAGCAGAAACAGCAGCGACGGTGAATGGCTTGCGCCACCTGGTGTGGACGCCGGTTCGGGTTGGTTTGGGAGAAGGCGGAGACCGCACGGCCTTATCCCCGGCTCGGATTCGGATTCGTATTCGGATTCTTGCCCCGCGGACCCGGGGGACGGGCCTGCCTCCCGGAGGCACGCCGAAGACGTCCTCCGAACCTCCCTGCGGGAACTGCGGGTCCTCCGGGCACGCATCGAGCGAAACAGCGACAGAAATAGCAACGGAAACGGAAACGACAACAGAAACGGCAACAGAAACGACAACGACAACGAAAACCACCACAGCGAGAAAGCGGTGGCCTGCATCGTTCGCGACGGCTTCCGGCTGCTGGACGGCCTGTCGAGATCCCTCCCGCGGGCGGAGGAATACTCGTCGTCCTGGCTCTTTGGTGATCCCGAGGAGGGGCCTTGCGGTGGTCCTTCGTCCGGGGTTTCCGGTGCAAGTTCTTGTGCCGATGCTGCCGGAAGCGTGCTGGACACCGCCCTCCTCAACGAGCTGCTCAAGGAATGGGCGATGGCATGGAAGGCGGGGCAGGGCGCAAGAACTAGAACCGGAACCAGACCAAGACCAAGAGAAGAACCCATCGGCAGTGGGGTGAAACAAAAACATCTCCTGCTGCCGAACCCGACCGCGGTGGCGGAGAAGGTGGACGACTACAGATCCACGTCGCTGGTCCAACCGGAT
Source organism: Pseudo-nitzschia multistriata (assembly GCA_900660405.1). Taxonomy (NCBI): domain Eukaryota; phylum Bacillariophyta; class Bacillariophyceae; order Bacillariales; family Bacillariaceae; genus Pseudo-nitzschia; species Pseudo-nitzschia multistriata. The sequence goes on along the minus strand of CAACVS010000608.1, from coordinate 108,965 downwards.
CCGACCTCCTTCAACCTGTTGCTGAATGCAATGGTCCACACCACGGCGGCCACCCGCGCCGAAGGAAACAACAAGAGCCACCGGCGGCTCGGGCGATCGACGAACGGCGTCAACCTGGCCGACGACTACCTCCGCCGGTTGATCGATGCACAGGAGAAAACAACAGGAACGTCAACAGGGCCATCAACAACAACAACAACAACAACAACAACAACAACACAGCCTCCGCCCGGAAGGTTTGTCGACGTCGTCTCCGTTACCACCGTGATGAAGGGATGGGTGGATCTCGACCGGCCCCTGGAGGCGGCCGAGTGGCTGGAGCGGATGGAGGGGGGCAGGGTTCCGAGCGTCCGTCCGAACGCGGTAGCCTATGCCATCGCGGCGAAAGGGTGGGCGGGGGCCGGGAAACCCCTCCTGGCGGAATCCGTCCTGGAATCGGCACTGCTGGCCTGCACCAGGGACCGCCGTTTGGACCCACAACCAAAAGGATGCCACGCCGGGGTAGATCCGGCCATCGATCGGGTGGTCTTCCACGCCGTCCTCGATGCCTGGGCGGCGAGTGCTTCCGGGAGGGGGGACCCTGCCCGCAACCACAACGGTCCCGAAGGCCCCCATCCCTCGGTCCGAGCACTGGCGCTGGTCCAAAAGATGAAGGACCTGGCGGACACCCACCCCCACCGCCTGGGACACCTCTATCCCAGCGAGGAAACCATCGGCAAGCTGATCGCCGCCCTCGCGCCGCACCAGGCAGGAAAGCGGGATGGCGACGCTTTTTCTTGGTCCGGCCCGTTTGCCGCCGAAGCCATGCTGGTGGACCTCGAGAACGACACCACCTGGGGCAGAACCCCGGCCGTTCTCTCCAATCGGATCCTGCGGGCCTACTGTTCCAGCGGGAGGCACATGGAGGAGGCCGAGGCCTTTTACCATCGCCGCTGCCGGAAGCATCTCGGTGGCGGTTCCGACGACGACAAAGACGAACACGAAGACGAAGGCTTTCCAAACGAGGCGACCTTCCACACGATGCTGGCCGGGTGGGCCAGAGCCGCCGAGGTGGCAAAGAAACGGAACAAGCACCAGAAGAAGAAGAAGAAAGGATCCGGACCGCACCGCACCGTTGGTGGTGGGGGCAGACCCGCCACCACAGAGGCTTTGGCCGCTGCCGCGGACATTCCCCTCCGGGCCGAATCCTGGCTGGAAGAGATGCGAAGGAAGGGTTTCGATCCGCCGTCGGCGAGGGCCTGCAGCAGTGTCCTGCAGGCGTGGAGCCTGTCGACTCGTTTCTACAACGACGCGGCCGATCGCGCCGAGGACCTCCTCAAGCGCTTGGTCTGGAACGGGACGCAAAAAACCACCGACACCAAAGCCACCGGAGGGAGCAGCCACGGAATCACCGTTTGCACAAACATTGTGCTGCGGGCATGGTCCAACCAGGCGTCCGGGGCATCCCCCGGAACCCCCCTGGGTGGCCTGGCCACCGGGCGCTGCCTCCGCCTCTTTCGCGAGTACCTGGCCCTGGCCGAGGAATCCCCGCCGTTTATGGTCCTCCGACCCACGGCCGAAACCTTCCGGGCGGTGCTGCACGCGGTGGTATCGCCCTCGAACGGAATGGCCCCCCCACAGAAACACGACCATTCCAGGGCCGTCCTGGCCCTCATGGAGGACGTCTACAAGATTCGACCGGGAAAGGACGATCTGAGAAAGCTCCGGCGAATGGAGTCGATGAAAGACAGCTACCTCCGGCGAACACGCCGGTAATCCGTACGGGGACAACGGATGGAACCGTGCACGCGGTCACGGTTTGGTTGTCACACAACGCAGTGCTCTGCCGCTACCATTTGCTTACAACGTAATTCTCCATTTCGCAAACTACCGTACCGTTCGGTGCAAAAATTCCTTCCTTCACTATTCCTGTCGTTTGGTGTGTTTCTAGTTCGTGATTACGTGGTTTTATTTATTCATACTATCATTAGATTCCCATCGATCCGTCGATCTACTGTCTAGGTTCTCTTGGCCATGCGCTTGCGCTGCATGCGCTCGAATTTCTTTCGCAGGCGTCCTTCCTTGATCTTGCGCTTCTTCTTTTCCTGGGAGTTTTCAAAGTATCGCTTGTGGCGAAGTTCCATCATGTGTCCAGAGTTCGAGACGGCACGCTTGAATCGACGGAGGGCACTCTCGATGGGCTCGCCGTCTCCGACATTGATCTTGACCTTGACATCGAGCGAAGTGATGGGTCGTGCACAGGTCTTGTCTGTGGGAGCGCATTCGAATTTCGGAGCGAAAAGGGAAGAAAAAAGGAGCGAAACAAAGACGTGAGTATTCCAGTTTTCGAGGAACAACTCAAGAACTATAAACCATAGTAAACGGAACCGGGGTCGTTCACAATGCCCTTGTCAAGGCGGCAACGAAGGCATGAAGTAACTCCACAGATCCGGTAAGAAATGAACTGCAACGCGCATAATCAACGGCATCTTTTCAAGGGTTCTTCGAGCACTTCTTTGAAAATGGTAAGAGAGTACACTTCATTGTTGTGTAGTGGTATATTTTTCTATTCTGCATCGATGTAAGACTCTCTGAAACAGAACCTGTTTGATACCTAGCTATTTGCATCAAAGTTTGATTCATGCCATAGCAAACTCTCCCTGATTTCAAAGTACCACACCCAATTTTTCTGACCATCGAAAACAGACCAGAGTGACGTTTGCTGATGCCGGATTCCAGCAACACCGGAAAAGGACTTCAGTTCCACACGGCTTTGCTCTACAGAGTACTCATCGATTGACAATCGCCTGGATGGCATCAACTCTATTGGACCCAATCGAAGAAATTGAAGCAAGCCGATACATTCCCCGATCCGTTCTTCGCTCACAGTGTTCCTCGCCACACAACAAAACTCTGCTCTCGGGGGAGACGTAATAGACAAAATGATACTTACGCGCAGGAGCGAATGCCGTAGCACTCAAGGCGACAAGGCAGGCAACGAGAGCCGAAAGAAGGAACGAAAACTTGGCCATGTTTCTATATCTCTTCGTATTGTATGTCGTTGGATGGGATGGTTTCCAATACTTGCAACGATTACTTTTGAACGAGGTGATGGGTGTTCGCTCGTGTGAAGGATCAGACGCCTTCTCGGTGTTGACGCAGACTGGTGAAGGCGTGTATTAGTACAAGAACAAACGTGGTGGTTCTCATTGAGTTCACATCACATTGTGTGATGGGAGGCTGAGGAGTTTCTGTGTACAAAACACGCGTACGCACGTCAGTTTCAAAGATGTAACGGAATATGGAATCCAGATTCTTGAACAAAGAGAAAAATGAAGTGGTGTAGTGATCTTCGTAAAACACTGTGACATTGTTATTCAGAGTTAGAGTTAGAGTTAAAGTGCAGGATTAAGAACACCTTCCGTATGATTCGGTGGGCACGATTGAGAAAATTGAGAAAATGTTCCGGGCGGTCGGGTGTCCACGATTGAAATACAGGGTGATTTTAACTCCAGGCTCAAAAAATAAGAAGTACTTCACGTACAAGCACTTCGCACGATTGCAATTCAATAATTGCCTCAGACACAACCGCCACGGAAATGTTCCGAGCACCTCTGTTAAGGCCTATCGGAATTGCACAATCTGGTCACAAAATCTATTTCCATTCATTTCTACTATCCACTATCTTGTGCTATGCATAATCGCTGTAGAACGAACTAATCAGTACAGTTGGAACAAAATGTCGTCTCCCGCCACCCAAAGTGCAATCATTCCACCAGGCAGTAGAAGCGATGAAAACCGTCTCGCCTCGTGCCTGGTCTTACTCAACGAGGTTGACGAATGGATTTCCGGTCCGATGTTCCGCTTGGGACTTCCCAAATGGTTCGAATTTTGGTACTCGATTCCCGCATGTTTCTTTGGTACCACATTCACCAGTGTCGCGGGTCCAGTGTGGATAGCCTTGTTGGCATTAGTGTGGGGACAGCATGACGAAAAAGAAACTTGCGGAGCAGAGCTGGAAGACAACATTTTTCTTTTGAAAATCATAACTTTTTCCGTAACTGTTGGTTACGTTGTGATGTGGGGATTATGGCAAATTGGTGGACACGAGTATCTTGCAGGTATTGCTTTCTGGAATGGTAATGTTTATGTTCTTGGGGTCCCTTTCAATATCGCAGTACTAGCCTATATTTTAAATGGCTTTCCATATAGTAGCTACCAGGGCAGTGAAACAAACTGTAGTGCTGAATACAAGAAAAACATTTTTTCGATGGCTATTTATCCGTTGTTTTTATGGCCAATCTTAATCACGTTGTTAAATTGGATGAAATCCACCTCCAAGCGCAGCCGCCCCGCCTTGAAGGATATCGAACGAAAAAATGCAGAAGGCTGCGGCAGAGGAACAAGCGAAAACTGGACACAAAAGAAAAAATTTCCAGCAATGACCCAATTGCTGGCCAAATACAACGGAGATGCATCTTTCCCCTCTGGTGACGTTTTGTGTGCGACAATGGTTGCCTTGTCTATCTTCAATATTTCTTCTGATGTCAGCCACGCTTATCGTCCTTCCCACCTCGCATCCACTATTGTGATCCTTGCGGGAACTGGTCGCATGTATGTTCTAGCGCATCACTTTTTCGACGTGATGGTGGGAGCAATTCTCCCTTTCTTGGCACACAGATTGGCCACCAAACTGGGATGCGGAATGTTTGACATGGAATGGTGGCATCCTCTCCTGGTGTTGGGAATCTTTTTTGTCATAAACTCGATCACGCGACGAAAAAGTGACGAAAAGAAATCGACCAAAAACCCTCTGGCTGAAAAAGAAGCATGATGTGGTGGGTGGTGTAGGATGCTCTAATCCCAAGACCGTAGGGAAATTGTAGACACAACGCAGGAGTGAAAAAATTGATGCAGATCAATTGCATGAATACAATTTCTTCAGACGAATACCAGTTTCATTTTCAACATGGCAATCCAAAATATACAGGGAAAAATTCTATAGATTAATGTGATTTATAACTTCCTTTTGCTTGCGTTGAAATATATCTGTTGCTATCTTCAAAGTATTGCTGACAAACAGGCATCGCATCCCATAGTTTTTGATCCTTGGCCACTAGGGTGCCCATTCTTGACACGAACCAAAAGTTGAAGCGATTGTATACCATTGGTCATAGGCACGACCCTCCCGCAATTGAAGATTCTCCTGTTGCTGTTGTGATTGTCGCCGGTACAATTGTTGTTGTTGCCATCGGCATCGAGACCTTTCGAGAGTGTCCCCGTGGACCGATCTAGGTATTCGAGGAGTCGAGTGGCACCAACCACTCCGATTCCGTGATCAACTCCGCGACTTGTAGAAAACCCACCCGTCGTGATGGTTCCTAGAGAAACATCGCTCTCGCTGTCGCAGATTCCAGCACAAACAATCTGCATGCCGGAGCGAATCGTGCCCTTGCCCATCGCGCGGATGTGCACCATAAGGACCGCTGGAAGCGACAAGGAGGAAGACAGGCCACGGCACATTTCTCCAAAAGAAGTTCGGTCATCTCGGGACATTGGTGGTGGAACAATCACCTGATTTCCGGCACGTGTTTTCCTACGATTTCGACGACGGTGATCATGGTCCTCTTCTTTTTCCTTGCCCATAGCCACCAGTGTATTCGGCACGTATCGTCCGCAACATCCCTGAATTGCGTTCAGAAAGGGCTTACCAAAAACCCCTCGGACCACAACTACATGATCAGTAGTAAAATCGCCATCTTCCGATCCAGTGCCTATACCGTTCTTATTGCAATCGACAGTGTTGGCAAGAACTCGAAAATCGATGATCGAGAGTTTGTCGAGTCGGCATGCTTTGTTGATCGGTAGGCGACCCCACCCCCCCTCGTACAGCTGCCTAATGCGATCCCATGGTGAGGGCAACGAAGATGATTTTGTCTTCCAATAACGCTGCGATTCCTTCGTGTCGACGTTATCTCTTGGAAAGACAAGGAGCGGTGGTTCACACTCTAGCCTCAAATGGGAGTCTTCCACCAGACCAATGGCACAGCAGCCCCGAATCTTTATTTGGGGTTGGCTTTGATCCAGGAGCTCACAGTTCGAAGAATCGATATCCCGAACGGTTGTGGAAGTTTCTTGCAACTCGAGGCGATGAGTGCTAGCACCGTCGTCAAAGGTTACCAGTGCCAACCACAGGGCGCTAGCAAAGACTCCGTCACTGCAGTATACACTCCAGCCCGAAATGGCCCGATTGGCGGAGCAGTCAAGGGGTCTCGGTGCACGATAGATTAGGGTCACACCATTCGTCGCAATGGTACCGCTGCTAGAAATCTCTGCCTGCTCAATGCGAACCACGGTTCCGTTGGGCAGTGGCTCTGAAAAAGGCGTTCTGCCTTCTCCGTGTTCAGGTTTTAGAAGGCTCCTGAGCGAATCGAGGGAATCGCTCTTCGGTTTTAAAACTCGGTCAAGAACTGTGGTGGATTCCATCCCGTACAACCGAAAACAAATCTTGGGTGACATTGGCGTTAAGGTTCTGATTGAAGCTCCGTAGCTGCTGACACGGCACAGCTGAAGGGCGCAGTCACCACTAGTCTGAATCAATTGTTCTGCAATCCTTATGAGTTCCGTGTGGATCGAGGGGTGGCATCTAACCTCAATGAATACTGCGGTACGGTTATTGTTGTGGTGTTGGTAGTTTGGGAACAACAGCCTCCGCCACGTCGTTGGACCAATGGCCCCTGCGGGAAAGGCATCTAATTCGTGCAAGAATCCGTCGACAGCAAGGGAACCCTCGCAAAAGGCCGCTTGTTGCTCCTCGTGTCCGTTTTGCAGGAGCGATACCAAACAGGGGCAGATTCGGCTAATGCGCTGGAAAACACCGCTCCAGCTAAATTCTTTTGGGTTCCCATTTGAATCTGCGCTCCCGCTTGTAGAGATCTCGGCTCGAAAGATCGTAGGTTGCTCCTCCCAGGTAACATCTCTTATCAGAACGGATGGGGAAGTTGCGGCGGCGGTAAATGGCTGTTCCCTTGACAATCGCAGCGCCGCACGTGGTCCACGATTGGTATGCACCAGGGGAATCCCTGTCCATCCACCAAAGACATCGTTTTCCTCCATGTCATCGCCGGATTTTCCGCCGCCGTTCTTGGCCCTAGTTGGGGCAGTAGAAAGCGTGTGGAAGCGCTTTGCATGCCATAAGTGTGTGACAAGCCACTTTTTCTTCCCATGTTTGTCGTCCTTTGTGTTGTCCTCATTTTGATCGTCGTTGTGTGCAATATTGGTTAGCCATTTTTGCCGCTCCCTTATCAAAAGGGATCGCTTTTTACGGCGGCTCTTTCGCGTTGTGCCCCTGTATTCCGGTGGGTTCTGTACAGTTCCCTGCTCGTTACGATGCCGATGTGAACGTGGATAACGGTGGCGATGCTTCCTGCTTTTAACTGCCGTCGTTCGCCGCCGTAAATGCCTCGATGAGGTTTTCCCACCCCCGCTGAGTAGTGTTGGTGTTTCGTGGACGATATCGAGGGTTGCGTCGACGCTGCTGCTCGCTCCGTCTCCGAGGTAGCAATGATACAAGTTCTGGAGCTCCGGCAACCTCCTCGCGCCAAAGGTGGAAACAGCAACGGAGGACGTGGCATCTAAAAAGGAGGGGGCTTCTCTCCAATCTCGGTGTCCATGATGGTGGGCGCCGCTGCCGATTCGGCGTTTCTTGACGAGGTTGGGATCGGAATTCCGATTCGAATTCGGTTGCTCGAACGCCATGCTGGTTGCTGGTTGCTGGTTGCTTAGTTTTGGGGGTTTTTTCGTAGGGTCTTTTTGGATTTAATCTTGGTTAATTAGTACTTCTCGTACTTCGTCATTAAAAGGGTATTAATGTTGTAATTCACAAGAATAGTGAGGTGATCCAATGCGATGTAGTGTAATCCGATGTTGTGATGAGATGAGATGCGATGTGATATGATGTGATGTTTCTTTCGTACAGCTCCATTCGTTCGTACTCGTACCATTCCTACATTGGATGGTCCGCAAAGACCACGACTGCACTCCTCATGACTGAGGATGGAGCTCTAAGGTATTCCTGTACCGTATGGACCATACGTATCATGGATCCAAAGATTTTCGATTTCGATTTTCGGTTCCATTCATCCAAGTTTCTTTTTTTCTCCCTTCCGTGATGAGGAGTTTTCGATTCGTTGCACACCCCTCCATACTCGATTTTGGATTTTGAGCATGATTTCGGGAATCATCAACCAATTTCGATTATTTTCGAAAGGAAGAAAGAGGGTACAGTACCGTATTTGATTAGTTTTTGTTTCTTAGGAAAGAATTACTACGAGTTTCATAACAATTGCACACGGTCTTGCCCAGAGAGCAAGAAGTAATAATTTGAAGTTCTAAACTTCGATTTGAAGTTAAGAACTTCACGTAGAAAGTCTACCAGTTCTACTGAGCTAGTTTTTGGATGGCATTCATAATTGAAAGGCCAGGATTCATAATTGAATCACCTCGAACCATTTAATAGGAATTCCATGCCATGGATGCGAACCAAGAGTAATTAATGTTTTACAGACAAAACACAATATGTCGACCAAATGAAATTTAAGTATCAAATGCAGAACACTTTTTTTCGTTTTATGTATGGTACGGGTACAGTAGGGAGCTCTCTCTGCCCTTACTCGTACCTCTCAACCAAAAGGTTGTTTAGCTACATTTCAAGATACACATGTTATTGAATACAATTGTATAAGCCAAGCGATATTAAACAGAAAAGAGGATTAATAGTAAGCAGTTTGAAATGTGAACTAGTAGTATACAATAATATCTATTGTATATGGTAACTTCTGTTCAAGGAACAATATACCGGTACGGCGAGTGCAAATCAAACACATTATCCATTGAATAGATTCCAGTAAGAACAATAAGTAATTTTATGTCTTAATCTACTACATCACACCGTACGGTGTTTTTGTTTCCCAAGGTACGAAATACTTTAGTTGTGAATTAAGAAAAACGGTTTGTGCCTTTAATCCATAACATATTTGTCTTGTCATTCAACAATACTTATGCTGCGCGAGTCTGAGCTGTTAAGTGTTTATTCCGAAGCAACTATTTCTTCAATTAACGCCAACATCATAATTATCATACTCCTCGTACTAATAGAGTCATATTGTTTGTTTGTTCTCGGCGCTACTTTTTCAGAACAACATTCGAAAGAATATCAGCTGTGCTCGTCGATACCGATGCTCTGTGCAAGTTGTCGAAAGTAAGACCCACATAACATATCATGCGAGTGACACGAATTTGCGTGGACCAATTGGAAGAATTCATTCTGAGACACGTCTCTATGGGGAACCTCCGGTTGCTACAATGAAAACAACGACATATTTTCCTTGTTACCGCACGTCTGATTGCTTGATTATATTCAAATCAACGATATACTAATAAATGGTTACGCACTACATTCCTGCATCAAAGCTTCCGAATAACGCAATAGAAAGGGCAACAAAAGCAGAAGAAGAAATATAGACCGTCGCCAAGGGAGAGGAAGGAACATAGAGCTCAGCGAAGTGAGAGGAAGCTGAACTTTCGATAAAAATAAACGTACGTAAGTGATACTTGAAACGGGTATCAGATCAGGTGGGTGCATTTCTTGTCTTTTGTTGTGCAGTGTTCCTTGTCACTTCGCATAGGTATTCATGTGCATATTCGCATTCCTTTGCCTTTCTTACATCGCTCTCACCGACTTGCTCCATAACTTGCTAGATCTCAGAAATTCGACATGAGCAGCTTGGGGAATGTGAATCACGAGGACCTGCCTGAACTTGTCCGGGTCTTTCATCTGCAACGAAATGGCCTGGGCACCAGAAGGAATGAAAATGAAAATAGAAGTACGAGTACGACTTTTAGTGGTAGCAGCTGTTGGTATAATACGACGAAGGGAGACTGCCATGGGAATGTTACAGGGAAAGACCACATACACTGCTTCGATTACAAAGCAGCCACCAAATTGCTTCGCGAAAAACCGGGGCAAGTGCAATATGTTATCTACGATGGATGGACAAACACGAACCGTTGCCAACACGAACACGACGGCTCGTCCTCTTCGGTTTTTGGTAGCAACAAGAGCTCCGTGGAACACAGCGGGGGCGGCAACGTATTCAACAGCAAGTGCAACTTTTTGCATACGCCACTCGGATGGGCCTGCGTCGAAACAACACAAGAAGAAGACGCTATGGAATTCTTGAGAACGGTTCGTGACATCGATCCAACGCTATTCTTGGTGCAGGATCGCCATGGCGCCCTGCCCATCGAGGGCGATTGCATTCTCAACGCCTCGATGCCGATGCTCCGCTTTTTGCTGGAGATCTATCTAGATTACGATTTTTTTTGTCCAAACGGCCCCAAGGTAACCGAGGACAATTTCAATCCGCTCACCTGCCTCTGCGGATCTTGCTGGTGGGAAGACCTACAGCAGGCCCATAGAGAAATCACCTCGGGGGATCGCATAGTGAAAGGAAGATCTGTTCTCGAAGACAACCTCGGAATCGACGATAATTTCTGGGCCCGGATCATACTCCTGGCCAAGGCCTTTTACCACAAGACCATAGACGATGTACACGAGAGCAATAGCAGTGCCGGACTGAACTATCCACCCCAGCTGCTGCGCATTTCCAACGAATACGGAGATCGAACCATACGATTCCGACTCTTGCACGCTTGCGCCGGCATCGATTGGTTTCCCCCGAATCTTCTTCGGCTCCTGGTAACTGCCTTTCCGGATACTCTCTTGGACCGCGACGAAGACGGAAACCTTCCGATCCACGTTGCAGCTTCGGGGGTCTTCGATTCCTACAAGATCGATGCGACCTGGGAAGGCGACCTACAGGCAAATTCCGGTTACCAGAGAACAACCATTGATATCTTTTTGGAGGCCAATCCGAACCTGGCCCGCGTCCCCAACGAAGAGGGAAAGCTTCCTCTCGAGCTGGCCCTCGAGTGCGAATACGAACCAATCAACGACTCCACCTCTCCGGACGACGCCATCTATAGCAGACCCACGACCAGGCCCTGGGTAGACGGCGGAATCCAGAGCCTCCTGCAAGCATTTCCCGCGGCGGCTGGAATCAGAAGCCTCGCCAACCGAAAGCTGCCGCTCGAGATCGCGATCGAGAACCACCGGGAGTGGGAGGACGGCATCAGAGACCTTCTCGAGGCCTATCCGGCAGCGACGAGATCTTGCAACCCTTTCACCGGCAAGTTCCCGCTGGAGCTGGCCATCGAAAAGGAAATCCACTTTGACGAAGGTGTCTACGGCCTTCTGGAGGCCTCCCCTGCGATGGTCACGGACGAGAGCGGTTGCATGAGACTATCAAGGACAGGGTCGGAGGCGTCCCCCAAAAACACGGATTCGGCCGACAGCACGACAACGACACTTCCGCTGTTTGCCCAGTCCGCCGCCGAGGGTTGTTCGGTCTCGGTCATCTACAAGCTCTTGCGCACGTGGCCACAATCTTGCAGGATTTCCCCAAGATGCGGGACCAAACCGAAGAGCGAGCAGCTCGGTGCTAGAACGACAAGGAGAACAGCTACTACTGTGTTTTGTGATGTGCCTTCGGGGAAGAGGCAGAAAACATCACCACACGATAGGACGACGGATACTAGGGATGGATTCCAAACAAATGATATCGAGCACGATTGATAGATATTGAGAAAACGAATACCTGTCAAAACAGAACGAGCGAAACCTTGCATTTACAACAAGGCAAGGATCCTTGATCATCATTACTGTGGTCTGTCTAGAATTCGAATCGGAATCCGGAACGGCTCGCAGCGGTACGGTACTGGATCGTGTTCGTGAACACCGAAAGCTACCGCTTTTGCCGCACCGCACCGTACGCCGTGGGTCCTCTGCGGATCCAAGGCGACCTGGAAGTGGTTCCTCGACGGATAGCACGGTGGCCTGCTACTTTGCCACCTTTTGTTTCGTGGGCAATCTATAATTTTAAGTAATGGTTACTACAAGGCATTTTAGAAAAACACCCTCCTCTATCGCATTGCTATATCTCTGACCGATCGAAAAGGCTTGTTTATTCAATCGCGCTGTGACAGTCAACAAATAACGACGGCGCAAGTTGGTATCTTTCGGATCAGCCTATTCAATATTTTTCAAACGCCTCATCAACACCTCTCGGCTTCCATCAATGCCACTGTCACCCTCGACTTCGAGCAGCTTCTGTCGCAGCTCGGTCACTATGATAGTGTCTATCGAATTTCCCCCGTGTTGGTGGTGTTTGCATCGGCCCGGGTTGGTGTACCGCAAGAGTTCCGACAACAACGTTGTGGATTCTGTTTCTTCGACGCGGCACCAGTCTTTGCCATCGGTCACCTCCCGTGGTTTCTCGGGATACAATTCCATTGCTGCTTCTTACAATAGAGCACACGAATGAGAATCCGCCAGCAGCAACAAGCCCGCAGCCACCGGTGGGGCAAGAAACTTCTCGACCAGGGTGGATTCTGCATAGAACTCGAGAGTTTTGCACCCAAAGCGATCGGCCTCTCGGAGGATGTTCCTTGCAAGAACCTCGTCTGTTCTGCGCGGCACTTTGCCGGTGTAGACGAATGCGAGCACGAACAAAAAGGACTTCGCGTCAACGTCGGGTAGATGGACTGTTAGGAAGCTCCAAGTGGTGAAACCCCGATCGAAACCCTGCTTGATTTTGCTCTCGTCGGATGCAGAAAGAACAATGTCGTACAACTCCTTTGCTTGTGTTTCCAGCAAGCGTCGGTGCATTGCTCTAGGTTTTTTTTTAGCCCAATGAGGAACAAAGTATCCGCTGKGATTATCATGCTACAGGCATAGAGCTCGAAAACGTGTTTTTCCGACATATTGGGACTGTTTGGTTTACACCAAACAGCCTCCGTAACGAGTCCCCTGCTTAGTTTCCCAGATCCCCTTAGTCTACTAGTATAGTATGCGTTGGTGGGTTAAGCAGGTGTTAGAGGGAAACCGGTCAACCCTAAGGGGGATCCACGTGGAAGGGCCCTTTCCCGTTAGGGTTAGGGCTGTCCTTCCGTGGTCCTTTGGGGACGATCCGGGTTCCCGGAGCCTGCTGTTCCCAGCCCACTGGCGTTCGCTTACTATTACTAGCTGCGAGGCGGGTGGGTGGGAAGAGCGCTCTTAAGACTATCTTACTACTGTTTCTTCTGTATCTTGGTCATTGCTGGTAGTAGCAGCAGTAGACTTAGTGAGCTGTTGAGCTTGCTGAGCTGCAAGGCGCACCTCTTGTTGCTGCTGCTGGATACTTCCTAGTACTACTGTACTGGAGCTGGAGCTGCAGCCTCCTCCACTCATTCTTTCGTTGCGCGCGCTCGGCGCGCGTTGTTCTGGTTCAGTCGCGTGGGACTCGCTACTTCGACTGTTTGGTTTACACCAAACAGCCTCCGTAACGAGTCCCCTGCTTAGTTTCCCAGATCCCCTTAGTCTACTAGTATAGTATGCGTTGGTGGGTTAAGCAGGTGTTAGAGGGAAACCGGTCAACCCTAAGGGGGATCCACGTGGAAGGGCCCTTTCCCGTTAGGGTTAGGGCTGTCCTTCCGTGGTCCTTTGGGGACGATCCGGGTTCCCGGAGCCTGCTGTTCCCAGCCCACTGGCGTTCGCTTACTATTACTAGCTGCCAAAGGGCCAAAGGCAACATGGGYGGGAGCGGAGCGAGGGAGGGGAAGAGAGGAGATGGTAGTGGAAGCGGAGAGGGCGGGGGAGCGGAAGGAGCTCAGGGAGCGGCCGGGACGCAGTCCTCGGGGAGGAAGCTGTAGGTGCCATTGTTGAACATCAGCGAGGCCAGATTGCGGAACAAGGGGATTGACTGTTGGTGTAAGTACCGCATCATGGCGTYGCTGTGCCAGCGTGCAAGGAGTTTAATGACATTGGAGTCGCATTTTCCTTGTAGGAGAGCCATGGCGCCTCCGGCGCGGAGGGATCGAGCGCTGAGGGTGTGGGGGTCGATACCCGTAGCGTGGCGGAGGACTGCGGCGTGCCAGCGCATGGTCGTGGTGACCATRCTGGCAGTAACATGGACATTAGTGCCCTGTTGATTGTAGTAACTGGCTAGTTTGATTTTGCCAATATRCCGTTGTTGGTTGTGCGTACGGTGTAACAAGAACTGCCGCGCCACCGCGGCTACCGGGCAGCAAAGGGGATCACCGCTTCGAGYGTGCGCAATGACATCCCCTTTGTTGCCATTCTTTTGGGTTGTAAATGTGAGGTKGATTGCGGTRGCGGCGTTAATTTCGGAGGCTGTTGCCGTAGTTGAGTTGAGACGCCGTGACCCTATAAAGAAGGCCACGTCGTCCAGGGTGAAGGCTTGATCATCAGTGGTTGTCCCTGTATATTCSCCGGGACGCARGCAGAAAAAGAAGGCAATACACATCATGTTGGCTATTGCTTTTCGTTCTGCCGTTGGTCGCTGATGATACGCAAACTGGAGTGCATGAATGATTAGTGTTATAGGGACCGGCTTTACCCGCGACGGTGGTTTGTCGCGGTGCCGATAAGCTCTGAATTGGGATGACAACCGGTAGTCTAAGGAGCCATACCGGTTTAGTCGCGGATCAGGGGACCCCAAGCGGGTGAACGTCTGGCCCACTGAACGGATGGCGTCTGATACTGTATGAGCTCTAGCGCGTTTGCGGCTGGGGGAGGCTCTGCCGTCGYGGTATCTTGCTCCGAAGACTTGGAGGAAGGGGACTGGATCCTGGGCTCCCCTGAGGAAGGGGTCCAAGTTGTGCGGTAGGCAGAATTGAAGCCAGCAGGCCCAATGGGCATTCTTTTTCCCTGCATAGCCACGAGTGACACTGGCTTGYATGGTCGCTTGGACAAGGCTAAGATCAGTGCGGAATACATGGGCTTTCGAAGCCGGCATTCTTGCCAAGGCAGTTTCTGTGGGTATGAACGATTGAAGTGACGTGCAAGTTGTGAGTCGCTGAGGTGCCAAGCTCGGGAGAGCTCGTCTGCCATGGCATTGGCTGCTCCTGGTATATGATCATACACYGGGATATAGCGATGAGCYTTTTGGTGGAGAGCTTGGAGCCGGAGCAGGTAAGCCACAGGGCCTGTAGTGGTRGCAGCTCCTTTTCGCTGCCAGTGAACGGCCGCAGWGTTATCAGACAGTGTGTGGATGGTTCGTTCCACAACATTGGCGGCTTGTGCTAAGATATCCTGYTGTGCGATGGTTCCGGCTAATTCTAGATCACTGTTGGTGATCGTMCCAGTGGGATTAGCAAAGGACACGAGTTCCCGTTGAATCCACTTAGGGAACGGAGCTCTCCAGTACAGGGGCTGTATTTCCCCGTTTTCTGTGGGGACAAAATGTACTCCCCCCATCCCTGTCCCCGCAGCGTCGCAGGCTCCACAGGTGGAGGGSCACGTGTCTGGGACAAGCTCYGCAATCCTAGTTGGTCTGGATGCTACTTCGTGGGCTAGCCACCGGAAGTCGTCTAGGAAACCGTGGAGGGCTTTAGTTAGCCGTAGACGGTTCCGACGCCCATCCTTGTGCCGGAAGGCTTCYTGTAGTAAAGAAAAGAACCCCCGGGCCCCTGGGAKGGCTATTGACATGGAGCGGAGTTCCCCCAGCAGCTTATGCCAATCTGGGATCCTTGCATACKGTTGGCCTGGCTTTATTGAGCCCAGTATTTGGTGCAGGCGCTCGATGCGGTGACTCGGCAACCGTATCGTTTTGTTCCGAGTGTCGACMAGCCATCCTAGKATGACTTTGGTAGTGTCCCAGGTTCCGTCCCCYTTCTTTAGTTTCTTCAKGGAGGCCGGCTCCTGGCGGTAAGGTGTRTCCCCCTGGTCCAGGGGTCGAAACACTTGATCCAGCRAGTGGAATAGGGCTCGTTTTACGGCTCTCCTAGTCCACTGATTGCCCTGCACAAGACCACAGAAATCATCCACATATATGTCCCAGTATCGCAAGGGCTTCTTTAGCGGTGTCGTTGAATCTCGTGGGAGCTCCRGTGTGTAGGGGTAACCGGCAGCACTCGTAMCAGCGGAGGCTGGGGTTTCTACGGATTCCGAKACTAGGTCTAGTCGGTGGGCCTGTCCCCGCATACGGTGCAGGCCCCCCTTTTCCCGGAGGACACTGTTGGCTAGGTCTGCKACCGTTTCTGTACAGGCGCTGAAGTTYGGGGGTGAGGAACACCAACCCATCGGGTTCGTGAGGGGGATCCCCACAAGTGGCTCTTCCCCGGGTCTTGTTGGGAACAGTACGGCTAGGCCAATGGTATCCTCGGGCTTGACCCATAACCGATAGAAGCCGTCAGACAGRTCTATCTTGGACATGTACACAGGTCCAAACCGGGTATTGGCCCGGTGGATCCGTTGTAGCAGTCTCTGTAGGGTACGGCCRAACTGCATGGCTTCAACAGGGGCCAGAGGAAGTGTATCTGCATTCACTCCRAAGTAGCTGTAATCAGAGATCATGCGGTCCCGCCGTCCCCTTTGGGGGACTAGTCCTAATGGGCTGAGTCTGAGCCCCGGAATCCKTTTGACCAGTTCTGCAGGAAGGACGGTCCACTGTTGTTTATCCATCATATCCGCATACTCTTCCCGGAGGAAGGCGATGCCGTTGTGGGAGGACTTGTGTGGCCCCCGGGCCAGGGCTGCYTCTATCTTTCCTTTGCCCCACTCCGGATCCRTCATCTTCGCCGGTGTYCCCTCCCCCTGGAASGTCCCAAGAAGGGGACCAGCGGGGTGAGGAAGCTTGCGAACMTCCGGGTGTAGGTCTCCCCGGCCCCGCACTGAGCGAACAAAGTCCCCCCAGCTTGGGGCCCGTAAGAAAGCCGCTGTGGCCTGTTCCACGTGGTGGTCSAGCCTGTCCCTTGGATACGGTCTAGGGCCAGACTGTGCGGCGAGGGAGGTCGGAGTCCTCYGTAGCTTGTGGGGCCCGTTCCCGTTAGTCTCAGTGACGGCTGGGAGCTCGGTCCCTCTTACCGTGGTGTGGGGGGACGAGCGGGCTATCTCCGGATCGTCCTGTGGGCATGGAGCACTGCGAGGCTCCTCGTTAAGTTCCTCCTCTGAGTCTCGGCTCTCCGGGGGATGTGTATTGTTGTGTACAACCGTGTTCTACTATGATTCTTACCTATATCACAGGGGAGCTCGCTTGCCTCCCTGTTGCATGTGGTTGCTCGTCTTTTCTTTGATCCTGTGTCTGTCACCACTGAATCCAGAGGCTTAGGTGGGGGCAGTGGCACAGCAGCGGCACGGGGAGCAGGCTGCCTGCCCCCTCTTCATTGTGGCCCATAGGCCTCCTGGCACCAGTCCCAGAACCGGTCGTCTTCATCGYCTTGGGACTCTTTGTGGTCATACTTGAGCTTACAGCTGTCGTAACAGAAGCCTTTTGCTCGCCAGGAGTGGCACATCTCCTTGCCGTCATTTCTAAGGCAAGGGCCCTTTCCTTTTGCCTTCATGTTGCCCATTGCCTTAGCGATCTTCCAACTCTTTAGTTTCGAGGCGAGCTCGCCGTCTTCCRCGGCGAGCCTGGGATCTTGGTGGTTGTTTTCCACTCGTATTTGCTGGGCTTGYGAACTTGAGCCTTTGGATCCGGATCCTCCGCCCGTRGTGCTTCCCCTCGCTGTCTTTCCAGAGGTGCCACCGCCCAGCTGTTTATTAGTGGTCTGCTTCCGTAAGCTTTGGAGGACGGGCACGTCGGAGACTGTAGGGAGCCAGCTAAGGTTCCTACTTAACTTGAAGTTGCGGAATTCCTGCGAAAAACTYGGTGGCTCCACTACTGTATCGCTGTACCACTGCTCCTCGAGCCAGCAACGAACTCGTATCTGGAAGTAATACACGAGGATTGCCGGCGCCAACTTGCTACCGCATTCGTCGACTAGTGCATGCCGGAGGAGTAGTTGCATCCGCTTCAGCCGGTCTAGTCCATCGATATAGTTCCGTACGATAGGATGGTCGACTCCTACGAGTGTCCCCAAAACCGGCAAGTACCCTTCGATCTGCAGCAAGGCTTCYGTCCAATCGGCTGGGATGTAACACTTGGCTTTTCCCAGTGTAAGGGCATCGTTGAGGTTGATCGAGTTCCCTTCCGTGGARACCATGGCATCGTATGCAAGGGCCGCTTTCGCATCCTCCATCTGCTGTTTCCTAGCAGTGGGGGACCCCCCTGGTGGCGTGAAGGCTAGCGGCAGTATACCATCCGCTAAATCGCATTCGTCCACTCCGAAGAACCRGAAGGCTTGGAAGGCCTTTATTACCGCAGTGGTTATAAAGGGGGGCTGTAAGCCTAGTTCACGSGCCCCTTGGTCTACATGGCTTTGAAAGAGGGCATGGAGTTTCTCCCCTTTCTTTTTACGTGTCCAGCCTTGGTAAATTTGGGGCAGTTCCTCTGCGGAGGTTACTAAACATAAGGACTGTAATCTCGTGACGTTGAGGTCCCCAAGGACGTCCCCGATAGAGGGGGGCTTAGCTTCTTCCGCTCGTCTTCGTTCATTGGCTTCGTTCGCTCTCAGCTGGTTATCGGTGAGTGTGGACACYGCAGCCGTGAGTGCAGCGGTCTCGGGCCCCAACACGTGTGTGGGRACCGCTACCAGCCCTTTAAGATCGCGGTGTAACACCTTTTGCTCCATGTACAGCGTGAGGTCTGCATCTACTCGGAATAGCGGTCCGGGCTCATTTGCAGCTATTTCGCAAACCGTTTGGTTATCTTCTGTGGAGGCGTTAGTACCGGCAACTCGTAGGGAATCCAGTAGGGGCCCGGCAATAGTTTCTAGGCCTTCGTGCTCCAACCATGGTTGTATGATGGTGTAGGCCTCGCGTGGCSAGAGGCTCTTGCTGAGCACCAGGGGCATYAGCTCGAAAGGGATAAAGAAGGTGTGTCGGCACTGGAGTTCTTCAATGGTACCCGGTCCTCCCCCCTCAGGGATAGGGCTGATAAAGCTCAGTTCCGGATGGGCCTCTAGGAACAGTCGATGATGCAGAGGCGTGTACACTCGTCGCCTGTTGGGTATGAGGGTAAACATGCTAGTGGTTACTTGTACTAACTCCCCTCTCCCTGAGACTACATYGTCAAGGTAGCCAAAGAATTTGTTGGCGTTTCGRGAGGGGGTCAGTAGGTTCCCCGGATACTTCCTTATCCCGTGTATAACGCGTAGTCGTGGTACTGAGCTCTCATCATTTACGAAGATCCCCACTCCGCCAACCGCTTGTGCTTCAAAGAGGTTGAGGACCTCCCCCAGCACTTCGCTGGCCGAGAGGGGATTGGGTTGTGAGGCAAATCGTTGATAGACTCCTGCGTAAGCRCTGTGTCGTCGACTCGTATCAGCGCCAAAGGGATTGGCTGCTGGATCTGCGAACAGATCTGCATACCGCAACGGATTAGGGTCCGCTGTACTGCTCATAGCCTAGGGTCCTACGGGTTGCGTAATCCGTGAGGGAGTGGGGGCGTGCCAGGGTAGGCAAGGCCCCAATCTTAACTAAGAGCGCTCTTAAGACTATCTTACTACTGTTTCTTCTGTATCTTGGTCATTGCTGGTAGTAGCAGCAGTAGACTTAGTGAGCTGTTGAGCTTGCTGAGCTGCAAGGCGCACCTCTTGTTGCTGCTGCTGGATACTTCCTAGTACTACTGTACTGGAGCTGGAGCTGCAGCCTCCTCCACTCATTCTTTCGTTGCGCGCGCTCGGCGCGCGTTGTTCTGGTTCAGTCGCGTGGGACTCGGTACTTCGATACCCGGCACGTGCCCTTGTACGGTAAGTAAATAATTTGTCAATTGCGTACTTGGGGTACGTAGTACCCGTACCGGTACACAAGTACTGTATTCGACTAAGTGGTTCAATTATACGGTACGATTAGCCACGGTGTCGCTTAAAGGCAGCATTGGTACCTGTGATACATATGTGACGTACAGTATATCGTACTGTTGCAGTAGCAGCAGAGGATGATATTTCTACATCGATCAGATACTACCGTACGGTACGTAAATTCGTATTTCCTCGACAATTTTGTTGACCCTGAAAGTAGTCATAGCCCCTGTAAAACTATGCCCTGAAGAGTTCTGAAAATGTCATGACAAAGGATCTAGTCGAATTGGGCTATTGKATTACACAAAGAATAATMATAATATAGCGCTTATGGGTAAGAAGTGGTGTGTGAAATAGAGGTACTGAAACTTCGTGAATCTTCTAGGAGGTCACGACTAAAAACCATATTTCATTTGTCTGGCTTTTTGTTTGTCTCATCAAAAAAAATTATGTGAGTCGTCATGAAAATTTAATAATGGAAGAACGTTCCTGAAAAAATACAACGAACGCTGTAATGATATTACTCTGGGAGGAACATCCATCGAAGACATATATTTTATGTCGACGTTATTGATCGATTTCTACTCATCCTCGTGTCACAAAGAATCTAAATCAACCGTGAGTGGGCGAGAAAATCGCTTGTATTTCGAAAGAACAGCACCAAGCACTGAACTTGGGCGTGACTCGATAGAAAAGCGCCCTCTACCACCACCACTCCGCTTGATTGTTATGACTCGCTTTCGTTTCGTTTCGATTCTGTTCAGCAAATTGCTGCTGGCTGCGATCGTTGTCGTGGAAATGGGATCTACCGTGGCGTCGATCAACAATTCTCTGGATGGATATTCGTTTGCGTGTGGGGGGCAGGCAAATTTCGTTCCGGCGGGGCCTCTCTACGGATTTGTGGGCAGCGAAGAAGTGCACTGTTTCGCTCCGGATGGCATGGGTGGAGGGTCGACCTACAAGTGCGGATCGTACGCCTTCAGCGGGAGCAGCAGCCCTGCGTCGCTGGTGATCAACGGCGACGGCATCTGGGAGGGGGCTGAGGTCACCGCCAGCAATCTCTGGTTCGGACAAGGGGGCGTTTTGGTTTCCTTCCAGACGGATCTTTCGGCGGTGCCCTGCATCGTCACAGGTCTGGACTGGCAGGTGATAGAGGACAATCCGGTTTCGGTGCGGTTCGATTGCCCCAACCAGAACGCGATTCCGGGGATTTCCTACGAGGTCAACCAATTTATCCTATCCAATACCGGATACGTGTGGTTCACGTCTATCCTCGAACCGGTTGGGACCGTGGCAAGAAGCGAACAGACCATCCGGAGAGACTACCACGGGGTTTTCCTCTGGGAGAGGGAGACCAACCGGATTGTCATGTACTCGGGGGAACAAGCGGGAGAAGATAAGATGGCGTTGAACGGAACCCTCGATCCGACGACCGGTGAACTTTACATCGACGGTTTTTCCCAGGCAACCAACAAACCATGCCTTGCAACAACGGCAACGAGTGGGTTTCTGTCTTCTCTTCCGTTTTTGGAATCGTATCCCATCCCAGTACTTTTAGGTCAAAACGCCGGTAATGATGAAACAAAGAGCACCGACAATGCCAATCCAAGTAGCATTGATGGCGATAGCAGCAACACCGCCAGGGATGGCATGGATTCTTCCGTCTCCGCGTATGGTCGAGCCACTGGCGCCAATGAACGCAACAGTGACGACAATRCCATCATCACAGTTGGCATAGGCGACGGCGATAGGGATGGAGATAGATTCAACGCCGTCACTCATGGCATGTATTCTTTCTCCTCTGGTTCTTCGCCGCTGCGACAGGATAATCGCTTGAAAACAATTCTTTTGGCTTCAGTGGCCCTTCCCCTTCTATCGTTATGATAAAAGGATGCAAAGAATGCCATCGGTTTTAATATCAATGATCTAGTTTTGCATGGAAATCTTCTCTGGGTAAATGGATATTAACATTTGTCTCTTGTATCTCCCTCTTTCACCTAGAATCTATCCAGATATGCCATGCTTGAAGACCAGCACTGCACCCTGCTATCAAACCACTTCCATTAACTATTCGATGACAAAGCATCAACTGGACATGCTTCGAAACTGTTTTATAATGAAAATGTACATAATTATTATTGTTTAGCAAACATGTACTCGTACTCCTCGGTAAAAATGGAATTGGGCGCGGTCGAACAGTTTCTTGATTTTTCAAAAAACGGAGATTGTACCACCATCAATCAACCATGTCTTGTCGTTGAGAACGGTAAGCCCCGCGAGCAGGCTTTTCAATTGTTTTTCAATCTTCCTACCGTGCTGCTGTTGAGAAGGTATCTACTCATATGTGTTGCTTGACAATGGTTTCAGTCGTCAATACGCGTGATTGGTTCATTCATTCTTCTTTGGAAGCACTGGTTCGTTTCCTCGCTCCATGGTGGCCCTGTATGTTCTAAGTAGCCTGGACAACTTCTACCTTCGTTTGTAATTTCTCAATCTCCAACTTCACCCTACTCTTGGTGACAGACCTAACTGTTTAGTTCATTGGAATCGATTCCACTAGAATAATGCTATTGAAGTCAACAAACATCTGCAAACGTGAAGCAAAAGTTGGGGTTCATTGGTTACTCCAAGACAGCGGTGCCTAGGAGAATGCTTCGTCTAGTGGTCTTTTATGGCCACCTTGTTGCTGCTGCGGATTTGCTTCTGCTATTGCTGCATTCGCTCGTTTGCGTACAATCCCATTCTTCCATTTGAGGAAGTCGAGCAAGGGAAGGAGTATCGCGTCCCTGTGTATCGTCAGAAAATACCATAGTGCTGTAGGATTATCCTTCARGCAGTCCAAGAAAACTGCGAGTTTTTCGGGCGTCGGAGACCGCATCAGGGCACCGCGATTAGCTTGATTCAATTCAATCAGCGCGTTGAATTTTGATTGGAATGATTCGTTGTCCTGTTTTGGTAGTAGTGTTTCGATGCGATAGAAGTAGTACAATGGGTGCGATGAAAAGAACGAAAAGGGATATAAGAAATACGCKAGAGCGCGATGAAAACCCATCGAGCATTCAGAATCATTCAAACTTACCACCATGAGTGAACACCATAAATCATAGTTGCGTTCGAGCGAAGACAAAATTGCTTCATATCCCTCATTCCCAATCGACGGATTCTGACGTAGATCCAGGCTCGTCCAAAACGAAGGAGAATGATGGCTATTTGCATTGCTGTCGCTATCATTATCCTCGTCATCCTCGTCGCTACTGTTGCACTGCTGTAACAATGACGACGACGACGATGTTCGAGTAGTATACTTGTTGTTTGGGGGGTCAAACGCTTTTGCAAGAGTTTTGCATGTATCGTCGTCGATTCGCATCCTCCTCAAAGCAAATTCTTGCAGAGTCGACGAAGACCGACACAAATACAGCAGGACTTCCCTGGAGATTAAACAACTCGATTTAGTAGAGGATGGCAAAGAGGACGATGAAGACAAGCTGCTGCTACTGCTGGCTTCATTGGCATCACGAATCGCCAAGCCATCTTGCTGCTGCTGTTCTTCGCCGTTATTGCAATTGCAACCGCAACCTGTCGC
Organism: Pseudo-nitzschia multistriata; assembly: GCA_900660405.1. Classification (NCBI taxonomy): domain Eukaryota; phylum Bacillariophyta; class Bacillariophyceae; order Bacillariales; family Bacillariaceae; genus Pseudo-nitzschia; species Pseudo-nitzschia multistriata. The sequence continues at coordinate 85,603 of CAACVS010000608.1, read as the reverse complement.
ACAAGATATTGCCAACAGTTGGAGGTTTGCCATGTCACCGCAAACCCGAATAGCTGAATCCAATGGATATCTCCTCCTCGTTTGCTCTTCGCTTTGTGCTCTATGCAATGTACAGAGCTTATGTTGGTTTTCGGATGTCGTGACAGTTGTTGGGGTCGGTGTTTTTGTCGTATCACAAAAGGAAATCGCTGTGAGGCGGAGGTCTTCTAAGGAGTCCCGCAACGAATTCAAGCACTCTGCAAGCAACATGGCGTCGTTATTTTCGATGCTATCACTCGTAATTCGCAACTTCAATCTCTGGATATCTAAATACTGCAGGTTGTTCGCACGTGGTAAGTTACGCAACAATGCTTTAGTATCGACAAATCCGTGGTCCTTTCGTGGGATGTATCCATCGGAAATAATAAGAGATCGCAGACTTTCAAGAGAACAAACGTTTTGAAATAAATGGTCCTGTTTGCTTGGGTTCCCGTCCCCACTGGTATTCCGATTAATGTTGTTGACATCATTGTTCACCTGCTGTTGCTGATGGTCAGCAACAACAGTTCTCGACAAGAATTCGTGACCTATTTCAACCCGATTGATGCTCCAATTGTTCGGTAAAACAACCATTAAATCGTTGAAAAACACATCGAAATTGTTTCGATCTCGCAAGGATTCATTTATGAACAAGTAGAGGGCGTCCAACTTGTTTTCCCGGATCCTTTGGATCAAGCTCTGCACCATGATAGTGTAGGGGTGTGATGAAAAACGTGCAAACTTATCGGCAAAATTCCCGCACTGATGATGTCCTGCTCTCTCGATGATATCTGAAAAAATCCGACACCCGATCGAAACTCAATTATTGCACACTTCACCGCTTTACACTACTCCTAAAAAATGATATAGATTTCGATTTTTAACTGCTTCTCATTTCCATCGCTTATGTAAGTGCGGTGCAGCTCCGTCGATACATCCATGCATTGGACGATGCCGGCAACGGTGGCTATGAGGATGTAATTTCAATTCAATCCTCAACATTCCATTTGTACGGAACGATTACCACCAACCGGTTTTCTTTTTTACAAGATTTACTGGGTCTCGTGCTGTACTACTGGTTACGACATACAGCTTACGGTGTTTTGTCGGAAATCATTTTTCGAGAGACGTCAGTGTTCACTCTTACTCGTACGAACGTCCAGTCTTTTTTAGGGAGTCAGGAACCGAAACCACGGTTTCGAAAATCGAACCGATTTACGTCAATTGGAGAAGAAGGTTCTCTTTCCATAAGTAATTATTGTTCTTTCATTTTTGAATGCGTCATCACTACTCTCAAAGACACTCTTCATCTTGTTTTTCTCAAAATCTACTTTTGCGGATCATTCTCTAGTTTACGTTTTTCATGTTTTTTGCAACTGGAGACAAGCCCTTCCGGAACCCA